>VYZQ01059722.1:3355-30433 GCA_013400655.1 Mystacornis crossleyi
TTAAAGAAAGTGTTGGTTGAATAAATTTCAAAAATATACCGAAATACCTAAACCGTCATTTAGCAAAGCCCAAAAGATGTGCTCTAAAGACTCGAGATAACTTAATTTCGCTCCAGATATCTCCTTTGACAATAATTGGCATCAGCATATATGTTTGTTATGAAATGTTGTTTTTATCCTTCTCATGTGCCCTCTTTATTACTTTAATTTTCTCTAGTATTTTCACAATGTATATACAACCTAGCTTTGAAATCTTTTTCACATTCAATAACTAAGGCTTTTAGAAAATGGTGACACCAGTAATGATGTTAGAAAACTAGCCTGGTCTTGAAGGCCAGGACCTCTGTACTTATCTTTTTTGCAGTGGATGAATTGAACAAACTGCTCCTCTTTGGTTACCTTTATTGCTTTATTGCTTATTCTCCTTGCTTATTTCATCAGGAAATAACTTTAGGCTGTGTATGCACTTAATGAAGAATCAATATCCTTAACTCTTCAGTGATTTTATCCTTTCAGGCAAGGCCTATAAGCTTTTAAACATCCATCCTTCCTGCTTTTCAGCAACTCACATTTCATACTTAATAGTATGAAACATACTTAACATGCACTAAATTATACACACCTAAATAAAATGTTTACGCTTTTCACAGAGACAGATAGAAAATCAAGTTTTCAAATAATCTTGTACTGCACTGCAATAGTATTTCAAAAAAAAGCCCTATTAATAAGAATACTCTTTTGAGTTAAACGCAGCTTGCATCTTTTGGTCTGATTACTTTGGTTGCAAAATGGTTTTCTGCCTCTTGTCTGTAGACTTACTGGAGACCTGGCAGATGATGACAGGTGAATTTCATGCCAGAATTATAAATTGCATAGACAGATAGCATGATTCTGGGAGAACCAAGTAGTTTTTTTGGGCATAGTAGGTACAGATTTTTCTTATTTTTGTTTAGATTTATTTATTGTATTTGGTTTGATGTGTGTTGTGGTTTTGATTTTCATTGTTTATTTTTAAAAATATATTTGTGATAAAAATGACAGGTTTTTTTTGCTGTCTTGTAATTAAAATGCAGAGAGTAATCTGAAATATAAGATCTTTTAAACAGACTTTAAACACATTTTCTTTTCATTTCAGTGGTTTTCTGGTTCTTGGAGAGTCTCTTGACAGCTGTCACTGAAAGAGATGAAGAGTGTTACTTATTTTTATTTGGTGATTATCTTAGCTGACATATCTTGTCATCTCAGGCATGGCCAGGAGTTGAAGAAAACAGGACAAAATGCACTTTTTCTCATAAGCAAATCCTTGTCTGTGGTGGGTTTAGACCTTCTTAAATCATTGTACTTGATGACTTAGGTTTTGGCTTTTATATTTTTCAGATACTGTATTGCCTAGTGCGTAACTCCAAAACTTCATATAGCCTGTTATCTACTGTTCTCACATTTTGGTTAGACGTAACAAACCCTCTCTAGCCCTGAACTCAAGGACACCTTGTTGTCCCAGGCACTGAAATATGTAAACTGAGCCTCTGGACAGGGGGAGCGAACCTTGGGGTAATTACATCATTACTTGAAATTATAATTGCAGCATTAACCCTGATATGCAAATAGACCAAACTTATAAAAGTGTGAAAAACCTGTGACCCAGGGTCCATCTTGGGTGGAGCCCCTCAGAGGCTTTTGACTGCACAAAATGTACCTTTGGAGGCCCTTCAAATAAATACCTGCTTTTATTCTCTTAATCTTGTATAGCCTCTGTTTTCAGGTAGCCACTTCAAGGCATCAGCCAGGGACTTTGTTGTAGAATGTGTATCTCAAGGAAAACACTCTACTGCAAGTGTTGGAGGGGGAAAAAATTTAAGATGTCACTTGAAAGTGTGCCGAGCTCAATCTTACAAAGACAAATTATGTCAACCCTGTATTTGCTATTGTCATCTTGATTTCCTTGACTTTGTGAAACACATCAGGCAGACTTTAAAATGTGGTTAAAATGCAATGAAGAGTCAACTTTGCCACATCCATCATCATGCACTGTGTCTGATGAAATCAGTCGGTCTCTGCTGCAGGACCTTAGGAGTACTGCCAACAAATAGGAACACAGAGATAAATATTGCAATAAATAAAAAAGAAATACATGTTTGCAACTTCAGGAGCTGTAGTTGTTATTATGAATTAAAGCAATCTTGTCTGATAGCACACATATCTGTTTAATGATAGTTTAAACAACCATATAAAAATGCCAAAAGTCTTAAAATGGGAGGGGGTCACAACTGTCCAGAGCAGTGTTTGTTGGAAGAAAATGTTTGTAAGGCTGATTCCAACCTGTTTCAACAGGAAAATTTTTGTGACAGTTTTTAACTTAAGTTAGTTGCTTCTTTTCATAATATCCATCATTCATAACTTTCATTTTACTACTGAAAGAATTCACCATTGGATATCAAATAACTATAGACAGAGCACAGATTAGCATCAAGATATGACATTTGTTTTATTAAATTGAGAAGATTCTGATTTTGATGCTGCATACTCACAAAACTCTTCAGCAAGGGTGGGACTAATTTCACTTCTTTTTACATGTCTGAATTTCAGCTGGTTGCCCAAACTAGCCATGCCAGATAAGGTAGGTCTACCTATGAATTACAGAATCACAGAATCAATTAGGTTGGAAAAGACCTTTGCGATCATTGAGTCCAGCTTATGATCAAGCACCACCATGTCAACCAGACCATGGCTTTCAGGTAGTTGTAGAGAGTGATAATGTCACCCCTGAGCCCTCTCTTCTCCAGGCTAAACACCCCCAACTCCCTCAGCTGCTTCTCATAAGCTGTGCGTTCCAGATCCTTCACCACGTTTGTTGCCCTTCTACGGGCCTGCTCTAACACCTCAATGGCACCTCAGAATTGAGGGGCCCAGAACTGGGCACAGCATTCGATGCGTGGACTCACCAGTGCGGAGTACAGGAGGATGACCACTTTCCTGATCCTGCTGGCCACACGATTGTTGATAGAGACTAGCATGCCATTGGCCTTCTTGCCCACCTAGACACACTTCTTGATCATCTTCAGTGGCTTCTTGATCATGTTCAAGTCCACCAACACCCCCTGGTCCACTTCTGCTGGGACAATTTCCAACCAGTCATCCTCCAGCCTGTGTCACTTCCTGGAGCTCTTGTGACTAAAGCGCAGGACCTAGCATTCGGCAATGTTGAACCTGCTACCGTTGTTCTCAGTCCCTCAATGCAGCCTGTCCATGTTCCTCTGCTGAGCCTTACTACCCTCCAGCAGAGCAACACTTTGACCCAACTTCTTGTAGTCTGTGAATTTGCTAATGGTAGACTCATTCCTCCCATGCAGATCATCAGTGAAGATATTAAACAGGACTAGGCCCAACACTGACCCCTGGGGGACACCACTTGTGACTGGTCTCCAGCTGGATGTGGCACCACTCTCTGGGCCTGGCCATCCAACCAGTTCTTAACCCAGTGAAGTGTGCACCTGTCCAAACCATGGGCTCAGAATTTCTACAGGAGTGTGCAACAGGAGACGGTGTCAAAGGCTCTGCTGAAGTCACTGAGTCTGAACAAATGTAGTCATTTGCTTTAGGTGGTGATGACTTCCACTGTGAACTGTACTTTTCAAATAATACTATTAGGCTCTGCTCACTACAGAGCAATTGTAATGACATTAGGGATACTTCATCACACCATAATTAGTGTAGGTCCTATTCAGGTAGAATTTCATATGGTTTTTCTTGTCTACTAGTTTCCATGTCTTGATGATGCATAGCTTTTAGACGATAATTTTTTTAGATTGCATGTAAGCTTAGCCTGGATGTCTCCTGCTCTGTTGTTTGTGCAGTTATCAACCATATGTCACTAAATTATACATTTTTCCTTTCAGAGCATCATGATGTCAAAAGCATTCAGATGCTCTGATGAGAAGCAGTGTTAGGAAAAAGTGCAAGGAATACAGGCAGTTTCTAAGAAGCAGTTATGTCAGAATTGTAAGATAACATTAATTTCTTACTAGTTTTCCTACCAAAGTCAGGAAAGAACAGTGCTAACCCATATTTTATGTGATCTACACGGACAGAAGAAGACACGTTTGTGTTTGTCCAATTTAAACTTCTGGTTGGATGGATATGAGACGTCTTTCCCTGTGCAGCTGTGCTCCCCTTTTGAGTGTTATAGGCAGCAATTAAACACGTGTGTATAACTGTATATGTCCATTTAGACAGAGAAACCTTTTGTACTAGTAAAGTCTTTAATGAGAAGATTGGATATTTTGGGCCATGAGTTTACATATCGTTCTAACTACAGAATGATATAAGCTGTTATAAACTTGGAGGACATGGACAGTCTTTTCATAGGCATTTGATTGAAAATAGAATATGAAGTTGTCCAGAACCTGCCACCATCCATCAGACACATATTTGGAACTTTCTAAAAATTAAGAAAAAGTGACAAACTTTTCATTTTATTTCATTTAAATTTACAAGACAAGTACTTGAGCTTGCTTTCAGCTTTATCTGAGATATTTTATCTTTATATTTTACTCTCAATCTCACAATAAATTATTCTAAACCTGTCCCTGGATAAAAGCATAGTCACTCTCTTGATTCATATATTCAAGATATCCTGCTACCTCACTTCAATAGTACTGGGACACATTCTGCCAAGACAGATGACAGGTATATTACCTTCAGCTTCCCAGAGAAGTATCTGTATACATATGCATCTGTAAATGCATAGGCATAGAATAAATAAAATGTTTTTAAAATAAGAGTTAATGGAATAAATTAACTTTAAATAATAATAAAAAATAATTAAATAAAAGTTAAAGTTTGGTTTGGTACCCCCAACTCTACAAGGCTGTAGAACACATATCAACACATTGGTGGATTGCTTCAGGAGAACAGAGAAGCAGAATTACGGAAAGTGGGGACATGAACAAATTGGAAGATGCCCAAGGATGCATCCTGAGATGCCTACCAAGGAGTCCCTGGTGAAAACCCTGTCCCGTGCAAAGATCCTAAATCTGTGAGCTGGTCAGAGAGGCCCTGGCAAGTAGAAGCAACTCTTACAACAAAAACTAATAATTAGGAAAGCTGGACTAATTTTGCATTGCTGAAAGCATCTAGTCGGCAAAGTTTTATGGGGAACACAAGGACCTTTAAATACAACTGCTTTTCTGAACCTGGTGAACCAGTGCGTGTTTCTCCCATTAGGTAGGAAATTACATCTTGGAAGGGACTTCCCTGTTACTGCAGCCCTCTGCAGAGCATGAGGCTGTTGAACACAATGAGGATGTTTCCCAGGGGGACTCTACATACTGCACTTCCAAACATAATGACTAATTTGAAAGCCCAGCCTTAGACCCCATCCTCAAAAATAGAAGAGGTGGTGAAGGAGACTGTCCCATGCCTTCTATAGATCATACTCAGCACTGGCAATGGTGTGTAGAGAGGTGATATGGAGAGGGGTACAGATCTCCTAGTTGAGAGCAGGTAGCACTGTATGAAGCTTACACAACACCTGAGCAAGGTGTAGAGCAAATTTGCAATCATTTATGTCAGTTGTTTGAACTTTGTAATTATGCTCAGTTCCATCCTGCAATTGTCCTCATCTGTGACTCTTTGCATGCTGCAAAGGGTTCAGATTGGGTCAGTACTGTTCTACAAAATAAGAGCAAACTCTATTTTGTTCAGATTTCATGACTTAGTGCAAATATGAAAAATCCTTTGGGGATGGGGTATGGAGACCCCACGATCTATACCTAACCCAAAAATCATAGTCAAAAAGCAATATCATTCAATTGATTTAAATAACAGAACCAACATCTGTTTTGTTGTCACAGAAATTATTGCAGGAATTGATCTGAAAAATAAAAATTGTCAAGCAAAATGGTGAACATTTTACTGGTTTAAAAATTTCTGCAGTGTAGGGTCAGTTTGTACCTTCTGAGACTTGTGCCCCTTGCTCAAAGTTGCTTTAAAATCACAAGCTGTTTCGGAACTTGCTTTATCTTTCAGTCCAATGGCAAAGAATATTTGACCAATATTATTATCACCTTTGATAAGGTGATAATTGTTGTCTTAACTGTTGTACTTAACACTGTCATTATATCTGGGGAACTGTTGCACCTTGGCCACATCTGCCTTCCATTGTGTATCCATGTCTTCCACAGTCACCTTATTTCAAGTGCTTTCTTACGGTCATGAATAAGATGTAAGCATCCTGAATTGCAAGTTAGATCGACACTTGGATTTAGCTCAGACCAGCAGTTTGTCTTTTAGCAGCCTTGAAAGGGGATTTATGCCCCTAAAACTTCCAAATTTTAATTTTAGGGCCTTTTCTATTTTTTTTTTCTCTGCTGTGTAATCATTTAGCTTTAAANTTATATTAGACCATAACATAATTTTGTCTGATGACTAACTACTTTTGTCTTCCTAATGAACACAGACATTTGCTGATGATGTAGAAATAGACAGACTCTGGAAAGGACTTGGAGAAGCAGCAATGACTCTAAAGGGCATGCCAGCCCTGTGTACTGATGTGACTGTAGTGGCTGTAGACAGTGTGCTTTAGTTGGCTGTCTGTCCATTGGTCCTAGAGCTTAGTGGATATAAATGGCCCTGAACAGAGGGGAATGATGCATTCATCATGATCCAAGTGGCTAATCAAGGCACTGCTGGCTAGTCACCTTGCTTGTCACTATGCTGGAAAAATCTGCAACATGACTTCTGATATCAGAGAAAATATGCCATAAAATATATTAGACTAAAGAGAGTCAGTGAGTCTATGGAGGAATGTGGGAAGTTTTATGAAAAGTTTTCAAGAGAAAAGGGGCAGAATACCGAAAAATTGCTGTAATTTAATTTCTAGAACACCAGTTTTTCTAAGTGCTTTTTATCAGTAAGTAAAAGAATTTTAAAAATGGATGGTTCAGTGATAATCTATTTAAAATCATTGGATGTTTTTGGAGTGCTTCACTTCCAGAAGATATTATTCATTAACAGGCTTAGGTGACTAATGTGGAAGAGATTCTGAGAGCAATCTTATTAGTTTTACTGGGAATAACATCTAATTTTATCATTTACTGTTATTGACAGAAAGCTACAAATTGTAAGAAAAATTTTCTGTGGAGAAACATCAATTAGCTTCAACAGTAAGAGCTGCAAGATAAATTAATATTCATAATTTCAGGTGATTTTCATAATAGTTCTAAAGGTAAATTAAAGCAAAAGCAGCCTATGTGAATCAGTGCCCCTAACTTTAGGCATCCTTCTTATGTCTGAAAGATCAGATACCTGCAGCAAGTACTTTATTCTCTGTATATCCAATAAAGACAGGCTGACAGAGGGAAATGCCCTCAGTCTAAATCAGGTGTAGTCCTCGAAATATATCTCCTTTTCCTCATACACTGAAAAAGAATCCCAAGCTGTACAGTAATAAGTAAAACAGAATCATTAATTACTTTCCAATAAACCAAGACAAACAAGCTCTCACTATGTTTGCCAATTTACCCCTAGCTAAGTTGTCTTTACAATTACTGTGTCATTTGATATCCTCTTTGATCAGGCAGTGTTCCTTTGCCCCCAGTTATGACTTTTTGTGGTGGTTGGGTGGGGTTTTTTTCCAGCTTGGACATCTGAAACAATTTAGAATTTTAGGGCAATTTACTCATATGTTGGATTTATGCCACGACATTCTGAAAATGGAATAATCCTAGGACCTTGCTTGAGTATTGTTTGGAGAAGGTTGGTTGGAGCTGCTCAAAACAGAGTCAAACTTGAGCCAAGAGCTAAGATTAGGCATACAGAGATTGATTTCTCTTTCTGTCCCTCTTTCATCAGGAGTATAGCTAATAGTATGCACTTTCTTGGTATAGCTTTTTTTCTCCACAAAAATAAGTACTCAGACAGAAATTCAGCGTTTAAATCAGCTGGAGCGCATCCCAGCTCCTAAATTTAGATGAGAAATCCTCTGTTATCCTTTGTCTTGTTCTTATACAGCTTCTGAATTGATCCCTGTTCTTAAAGACAACAATTTGCCAACAATTTCAAGTATTTGGGACTTTAGATTTGAAACAGAGTTGTGCTGCATATTTAAATTCCATTTTGTTGTCCTTTGCTTGAGGTAAACTGCAGAACTTAATTTCGTGGCAAAATAATCTAACAAGCTGTTTTGGAAATGAAACTGTCTTAGGATAGATATAATGTTGAGGTCAATATTCCTTAGATGGAATACTGAACAGCTGTCTAATCAAAAAAGAAATAATTAAAGGAGTGCACCACAGAGATGCTATTTGGTGGGGTTGATTTAGAGCTTGTGGATCTACCCAAACACTCATCCATGCTCACACATCAAGTTTAAATGTGCATGAGCAGGTCTTCTGCAGTGTATTTTATTAACCCAGCCGGCTTATCCAGTACAGAACAGATGTGATGGTGGAGGAGAAGAGGAAATTAAAGAAGTATGTCATGTCCACTCTATGTTTATTTACTTAGAAGTTTTTAGGGATCTTGTTCCGCCAGAGAAAAGTCCAGTAGTCAAGAGTCTCTGCAGTCTCCAGAATAGCCCAGGAGTATTTCAACAGCCCAATTCACTTTCACGGCTGTTAAAGTAATTCTTGCATGGCCTAGTAAAACATATGGCAATTTCTGACTTTTGTATTCAGTAATCATGACAAGTCTGTATAGTTGCTTTAATCGAAGGCTTAAAAAAGTAAGTTCATTTTGCTCTGCATTGTCCATAGACACTAAAAAACCCCTAAATGCCACATAAAAGCCTAGTTCAAAATTCCTTTATATTACATGTTTTAAAAATCTTGGGGTTTTGTTTGGTGTGCTGCCCTATGCAGGCAGGGAATGGGATGAATATCCTGTTAATTTAGAGCTCAGCATACAACTATGAAGAAGAATTTGAACTTGCCTCTCAGATATGATATTGTTGAAGTTCTCAGCAAAATAATGCCATGGGGAAAAACATGATTTTCAAAGCTCTTTAAGTGTTTGTTCATGCTCTGGTGGCACAAGAAATCTATTTAAATGGAAATAATGAAATGCTAGAAGACATGGCTACTGACGTTAAACTCATGACAAATAAAGGTAATAAAATTTTGAATGCCTGCATTAAGATAAAAATTATGGTATACCTTCATCTCACGCACTTGCTTTTATTTTATGTTATATATTCATGGGTATATGGGGTTTTTTGCACAAACAAAAAACTGTATATATACATATACCTTATCTTCTTGTGATGCTTTGGGGTTTGTTTGGGTTTCTTTAAATAATTAGTTTTACATACCCTCCATCCAAAACTCCTCAAGAATTAGTTTAATTTATGTCAACATTAAACTGCATCAAGTCAGTAAAATTTCTTTTGCTAAATGCTTATATTTCATTGTGAACTTGAGGCAGGAAATTAGAACAGTTGTGTTACTAGGTTCAAACACTTGTAAGGCCTTCAAACAAGTCAGGGTTAAATTCCAAGCACTCAGGAAGGACATTTTCCGATCTTGTAACTCTTATAAATAAGTAAATTCTCCTGTTGCCACATAATGAACTCTTACAAGCATCAGTGACTAGAGCATTAATTACATTAACTCTGGTAGGCACTCAAAGCTTTATTCCCTTGTCTAGGACTGTCAGGGAGAATATTAGTGTCAGTTTATTAAATGTTTCGTTTAGGCCTGTGTCTGCTGTCTTCTCTCTATTCAGCCATTTCTGTTCATACCCAGTAATCTCTCTGAATTGGAGATAGGCCAGAAAAGACATTATTCATCACTGGGTTTTAGTGTACCAGTGGAACTGCAGTGTAAGCACAGATCGTTATTTCATATTTAATTTGTGAAGTGACCAAGACTTTTTATTCCATATTGGGAATAAGGAGGAGCAAGCCTAAAAATAAGGGGAATAGTTTGTGAGGAAAGAATACCTAATAGTGTGGGAGAGATCCTCAATAAGGAGATAGACGTGGGGGAAACGATGATTAAAAAACCTGAAAGGAAGACAGAAAAATAAAGTTAGAAATAGATGATAAAAGGCTGATAGACTTATTTACATAATGAGAAAGATAGAACCCTGATGGCAGTGATGCAAATTATGCAAGAAATATTGAGAAGTTTTAACAGGGGGAAGTAAATATCATAAGAGAGATTTTAAATGAAGATTTCCTGAAACCAAAGAATCCAGCTCGGTAAATGTGGTCTTAAAGACTATGTTTTTATTCTAAATAAGATGGCCAAGCACTGACTTCTTGTTTGAGATCAAGTGCTACCAACTGGCTCTTATGTACAGTGCTTAGAGCTAGTGGACTGTTTATCAGATTTTTCTCAAGGATTTTTGAACAGGTTCAAAATGGAATCACTTAAGCAACATGGGCAATTAAGTTTGTATTGTTCAGCCTCACTTATTATTTAACAAGATAGATTTCCCTAAAAGATGTAGAAGGAATATAAAACATGCTAGAGGGAACAAAGCCCCCCAAAAACCCAAACAACCCCCCCCATCAAACAAACAAACAAAAAATTAAAGTAAAACAAAAAACAAAACAAAACAAACAAACAAAAAAACAAACAAAAAAAATAAAAAAAAAAACAACAAAACAAAACAAACCAAAATTCAAGTCTAAAAGAAAACAGAAACTGTAAAATCAAAAGCAAATTTACAATAATAGAGTTAAATGGAAGCAGATGAAGGCTCTCAAAAATAATTTACAAGTACACTGGAAAATTTTCTGCCATATGGTGAAACTCATGGTATGTTTGCCTCTGTACTGACATTTGAATGCAAATTGGTAAAGGATGAAGCAAAGTTTCAGCCAGTTCAGATTATGGGACTGGTATCTCTCATGATATCTCACTATCAGTTGACACAACCTTATTCTGTTGTCTGTCACATCTAATCATGCAGGCAGCTGAGGAAGAATGGGATATTCTGTATTTTTATGCATGTATGTCTCCCTTTGATACATTTTCTTCAGGAAGTGCATTTAAATCATGTAGCTCCATTTGATTCTGTAAACTATAATGGTTAATTGACTTTATAAAAAGACACCTGAATATCAGCCCTTCTACAGATTAAGACCAGTGATACCCTGAAAAGCTATGTGAAGCTGTGGTGTGCTCACAAGGATGAGACAGAAAAACAAGAGCAAGATATACTGACATTGAACATTAAAACCTTCCCCACAAAAAAAAAAAAAAAAAAAAAAAAAACCACAAAAAAACAAACAAAAAAAGTAATATTCTCTTTCTGACTTTTACTTGAATAATTTGGAAGCGTGGAAATGGCTCAGTACAGCTTATTTTTATATTGACCAAAGCCTCTCCATGGCCATTTGTTAGCCTTTAAACACCTTACTCAAGTGCTTGAAGGATCTGATAATGACACTGAACTCTTAATCTTCAGGTGAGATTGTTTCAAATAATCACCCTGATTCGGAACAAATCTTCACTTTATGAGACTGCAGAGTAAGAAGAGAACAAGAAAGTTGCATAAGAAGCAGCTACAGGCTAGCTGACTGCTGTCACTATTTTAGATATGCAGGCTGCTGCTTTTCCTGAAGGCAAAGCTACAGTCTCCTCTGTCTTAGCTGCTGTAGTTAGATACTCAAAACAAGCAGATGGGTCAAAATAGTTCCATCTGCTTTTTTTTTCTGTCATAAGCTGGAAAAGGTATTCGGATTTAAGTAGAAGACTTAGGACATTAAGTCGAGAATTAAGGAAAACTAGAAAAAAATAGTTTTGCTTTTTGTATCTTGTTTCTCTCAGAGGTTGTGTACCTCTAAATGTATTGAGAAGTTTTAACTAGGTAACTGAAGTTTTGTGTTTATGAAACACACTCGGTATGGTATTAGTTGCTACTTACAGTTGTTACATTCTGAAATTGCCGCACTGATATATTTTCTTCCTACAAAACCCACACAAATATTATGGATCAAAAATTTGTGTAAATATGATGAAAAGATATATTTACTATAAAATTAAGAAATGAAACAAGTAAATTGCATTTTTTTTTCTCATCTCTAAGGAACTGGATATGGCAAAAGTATTTGATCATTTTGCACAGATATTAGAAATTAAGTATCACATATTGTTATGGTAGCTTGGCACTTCTTACTTGTTTGTACTTTCCAAGCAACAGATTCTTAAGTGATGAATCCTCAGTGAGGTCTCAGTAAAGGGCTTAGACTTCAGTTCAAGCATTCATGCAAAAGTTTATGCAAAAGTTTATGCAAAACCTGGCCCTGAATTAGGTCTTCTCACTCTTAATGTAGAGAAGGGAACTAAGTAACTAAATAGGTATTTAGAAAAAAAAAAATCCACAAAACCATCAGGTTGAACACGAATTATTTTCAATGCAAGTATGTTTGAAGTTCTACCTCTCTCACCTAGGACACCTGACCCAAATTGACCAAAGCAATATTCCATACCATGTTATGTCATGCTCAGTACATAAAGAGTGGGGAAAGCTGTCTGCAGTCCAGCGCTCAGAACTGGCTGGGCAGGTGGTAAGCTATTGTATTGTGCACCACTTGTTTTGTATATTACATCAACCCTTACCCTATACAATTTACATCATGCCTGGATCCCATATTTTTCAATATATCCCCATTAATCACCACGATCTTCCCTGTCTTTTGATATATACACACAGATAGTTACCACTTTAAACCTTCTGTTGATTTCGTTTAGTCAGTGACTTTGGGCTCCATCTGTAATAGTAGTCCTTCAGGGCAGGAGAGATGTGGTGGTGAATTTTTGTATGCTGAAGCCAGTTCTGGTTCTGTCACCACTGTGCTTGTCTGGTTCTATCACTACTATTGTTGCTCTATGTTGTTCCTCAACAGTGTCCAAATAAAAAAAATAACCCATATTAATAAGAAACAAATTTTTATAAAACTGTGTTTTAAAATGCCTGGCTAGCCCACTTGGTAGAGCATGAGAGTTTAATCTCAGGGTCATGAGTTCATGCCCCACACTGAGTGGCAAAAAGGGACGATGTGCTTTATCTATTAAGCAGCTAAACACCACACAGCCATGCGCTCATTCTGCTGCCAGCACTGGGACCAGGGAGAGAACGGGAAAAAGAAAAAAAAAAAAAAGTTTCGGTTGAGATAAAGGCTGTTTAGCAGAATAGAAAAAAAAAAAAGGTAAATAATAATAATTGGTATTGTTAAATTATAGTATACAAAACAAGTGATGTACAATGCAATTTCTCAAGACCTGCTGACTGATGTCCAGATGGTTCCTGAAGAGTGGCCCCCAGATGGCTCTCCCATCACTTTATGTACTGAACATGATGTCACATGGCATGGAATATTCCTTTGGTCAGTTGAGGTCAGTTGTCCTGGCTGCGTCTCCTCCCAGCTTCTTGTACTATCAAGCCGCGCCTCTAGCAGAGCAGTATGAGAAGCTGAAGAGTCCTTGACCTCTGGTTGGCAACAGCTGAAACAACATCAAGGTGTTATTAACATTATTCTCAACTAAATCCAAAGCACAGCACTGTACCAGCTTCAGGGAAGACAATTAACTGTATCCCAGGTCAACAATGGCAAAAGTAAAAGGAGAATGTTGCATACTTTTTTTCACACTGTGCAAAAAAACAGTAGAGTTCATACTGACTCCGTGAAAGTAAGCTTTGGACATAATAGCAGAATAGAACACACCTTTAGCACAGGAGGATAACATGGAACACTGCAAGGCTGGAACCTGAGAGCCAGTTCAGGAGCACATTTATACTCAGAATTTTTTCCTTATGCATTTTCATCTGAGCCCTGGTCATATCCTTGCAAAGACTTGGAAACTTAAAAAAAATATTATAAGCACTCATATTTCCTTTATTCTTCCCTGTCCCCCCAAAAATCCAACCTGAAAGTCAGGACAATAGACTCAGGAGGCAAGCTACATGAAATGAAATAGTCCTATACATGTGCAAGTCCTTGTCCCATTCGAGTCAAAAAGAATGCCATGACTCAATTAAGTTTAACTAAAGTTGCATCCAAGATTTCTCCCACAGGTAGGTGTAGTGTCTCTGAACTCCCTAAGAAGCTGGAAAATACAGTTTAGCCCATCTGAAAGTGCTGTGGACACTTAGATCAGAGATGGGTCCAGTAAGAACACTGATATTTGTATTTGTAATAGGTTGAACCTGAATTGATTGACGGNTTCTCCTGTGGCCCGTGACTTGGCAGTGTGGGAAGACTGCAAGAAAGTCATGGGAAAGATACCTTTTTCACTTCAACAGATTTTCATCCGGGCGAGACTGTTGGTTTGTGAAAACTCTATGGCACACCAGAAGAACGTCTTTTCCTCAAGCATAAAAAGACTCTTAGAAACAGTGCAACTTTGACCAAAATGCCATGTTCTTGTTTTGTTTTCACTTGTGAAAGGCTTGTGCTAAACGAAAAAGCATTGGGAAAGAAAGGTGTTTAAAGGTTTGCTTTAATTTCTTATCATTTCTTTTTTTTTTTTTTTCATTCTGTTAGTATTAAACTTTTCTTTATATTGGAAGTGTTTAAGTGTAGACCTTGTTTTGCCTTGAAATTTCTTTAGATTTTCCTCAATAAATCCATATTCCCCTTATGCACATAATTGGATTTCGTGTGTTTGGCATTTAAACCAGCATAAAACCATGACAATACTGCAGTTACTCATGTGAGAAAGCTGCTGAGGTGAACTAGATAACAAGGATGCTTCTTTCTTTCTTTCCAGAATACCCATTTTACAGTTTGATTTTTTCACTGTTTTCTAGTTACACAATCTTCTTTAGATTAAGCACACTTGGTTTAATGTGGTTAAGGTGGAAAATTTAAAGATCCTTGGTAATTTTGATTTTTTAATTGCTCTTACGACAGTGTTTTAAACCTTTGCCTTTTAAAGGTTTTTCAAGTAAGATCAAAACTATGTTGCACCAAAATGTCATGGAACAGCTGGCATCCTTAGGTTGCAGATGACTGGCACTAAGGAATGTCATAGATATGGAAAATGCCATTCTCCCATTAAAAACCTCTTGATGTCACATCATTCAAGATTTTATAATGCCAAATTGCAGCACGTCATTACATTTGAACAAGCAAAGTTTAATTGCTTGACCAATTTTTTTTTCTTTTCATGTGTTCTATCATGACACTGTTCTTAAGAGCCTTCTGCTGTGTATTGTAGATGATATTTTTAAAATCAAAGAAATTATATCTGTCCACAATTATACTGATAAAATATCTTTTTTAATGAATAATTGAGATAACTGCAAATTTGGAAGGGGTTGCAGAGTTACCCCAAACTCCTTGACAAATATGAATGCAAATGTATGGGCTTCACATTTTCTGAACAGTATTGAGAGGAAATTTGATTTCTGCTGTACCAGTTCTCCAAAGAATGTCTCAGTTTCATGGGTTTGAAGTCAAAAGTGGGCAAAGTCCTAATGCGTCCCAACTCCTATTGCTAAGTAAGCCAAGGTGCAAAGACCTCAGCACACCAGAGAAAACTAGGAAATATGATCCTTGTAAGATTCAGACACAGACAATAATTTTTAACTGTGATTATACCAGATCTTGCTTTTAAGATGGAGCATTTTAATATGCTCACAGATCTCAGTAAGTCTTGATTCCAGCATATATTCTTCATGATCCAATATTTAATCTTACTGGCCTTTTTCCCTTCCTTCCTTCCATGAAAAGTTATGAAGTAAATAAAAAAAAAAGAAAATAAAAAAAAAAAACACCAAAACTACAAACAAATAAAAATTTTGCTTTAAAAATTGACACTACTAAATGCAATAGAAATAAAAATAGTTTTCTTCATATTTATGGATATTTTTCATGTGCTAAAACAAGTTTTCCATTTTCAGTGTACATATAAATTTCATGACTGTTTTGGATGCATTTGACATAATGTTTCATAACTTCATACTTTGAAGGTTGATACAATATTTTAGTATTGGCATCCAATGTATTTCAGGCTTTGGAGTTGGTGTCTTGAAGAACACTTTTCTACACCTTTTTAGACAGGTAACTGTAACTGCATATGGTACGAAAAAAAAAACTGAGTTATCTCAAAGGGTAAAACAAAAAAGAAGAAAAATTTTCTGATCTTCTGTCAGCTCTTTAAACTAAGTTTATAACTTCCTTGCAGACCATCACGTATAGAGCTGTCTGTGTCAGTTTTTATAGATTCTTCTGATAGTCTGTGCAGTGATTGACCCAAACTTTGTTCCCACTCAGTTTTTGTTAGGACTAAAATCACTTGTGAGACAGATTCTTTCAATAATCTTGAAAGATCTGGATCATAAATCATGTGGCAGTCAAAGGAAGCACAAAAATTCTATAGCCTATACTATAACACAATTGCAACACACAAAAAATTATCAGATTTAAAAAAAAGAAAACAGTGCAAGTCAGTCTGCTTTGGGCAGACTGTTATAAAAACATTTTATTTTTATAAGAAGTTTATGTTCTTTTCCCAAATTATAAATATCATAATCTTATAAAGTACTGACATGAAAGTATTTCAAGATAATTTGCCACAATGAATGCTTGCAACATAATGAAAAAGTGTGCAAAGGTAATTCAAGGTGAAAAAAACACTGAAATTTAGCAAATGCAATGTAATTTTTTTCAAAGTTACAGCTTCGTTTAGAAACCAAGAAGGAAAGAATAGATAATGCTCTTAATTTTCTATGTAAAATAATTATGAAATAACTACTCATCATTTCATCATGTTTCTAGTACTTACTCTTCTGCTGTTGTATATTCATTTTGCTCTGAACTGGTGGAGGGCAATACACTAACTTATGGGACTTACAGGGAAGTCTGCTGGAGCAGGTATCCATCTGCAGTCCATGGAGCACCCCATGCTGGAGCAAGTGGATGGGCCCAAAAGAGTCTGTGACTTCATGAGAAGTCCGTGCTGCAGTAGGTCTTGGAAGTCTGTGGCCCCATGAAGAGAGAAGCCCATGCTGGAGCAGGTTTGCTGGTAGGACTCGTGACCTCCTGGGAGACTCACACTGGAACAGAGTGTTCCAGAGGGACTGAGGGAAGAGACCCACACTGGAGCAGTTGATAAAGGACTGTCTCCCATGGGTGGGACCCTATGCTAGAGCACAAGAGGAGTGGGAGGAGGAAGGCGTGGCACAGACAATCTGTAATGAACTGACAGTTAATCCCTATTCCCAGTTTCCCTGTTACACCTGGGGGAGAGGGAGAGCAATTAGGACTGAGGCTGAGCTCAGGAAGAAGGGAGAAGTGGGGGAAAGGTGTTTTTAAGATTTGTTCTTATTTCTCATTATCCTACTCTGATTTGATTAGGAATGAGTTAAATTAATTTTTAGCCACATGGAATCTTAGTGTATCGTACATAGCATAGCTCACCTTACCCTCTTCATGTAAACTTGTGCCTTGTTAAACAGGCCTTCTTTACAGCCCTGTAATAGAGCTGAGACACTTAATTTTTTTTTTTTTTTTCCTCTACAATGGAAACAGAGTCCTGGCAGCATAGAATATTTCAAAGTAAGTTTTTTGGGTTTTTTTCCCCTTTGAAGTAGTTTTATAACTCAGCTGATAAAGAGTTACAAATTGTGTAATAATAAAGTCTCTGTAGCCTTGCAACTATAATTACAATCTACCCCGAAAAGAGGCATTCAAGACAGTCAAAGTAGAATGTTATCCCATATAAGAAATGTGCTGTGTTTTTATGAACATTTATTTAAATTCTGTTTATTTTCCAATAGCAGAATAATTGTTAAGATTTTTTTTTTCAGCAGTTATTTTTTCGTAATGAATATTTCTTTTTCAGATGAATTATAATATTTAATTTTCCCCATTTTTGGTATAATTGCAATATAAGAACCATTATTTATCATTACCACATTATGGTAAAGCTGAAATTTTCGGAGACGAGAAAGTTTAAAGTATTGAAAAAAAAGCCATTACCCTAATTGTGCATGGTTTATTTTACATGAGACAAATTGGCTTTCTGGGTAATTTAGGTCACTGGTCCATTCAGACTAATATTTTGATTCTGTTCCTGATTAGAAGGAAAATAAAAATAGATTTTGATTCACATATTTATGTTACAAAGGAAAGACAAAAAGAAAAATTTTTAATCATGTTCACTTAGGCTTATTACACAATTTTAGCTGTCATAGGTAGTCATCATCTGTTTGTGAGATTACAGCTATCTTTATTAGATTTAATTTCTATAAGGATATACCATCTCCAAAATGTTTCTTAGACAGTGGCAGTAAGTGACTAAATGCAGCTGTTTTGAGTTTTGAAATTCTTAGAGGTAAACCAGTATTTCCCCATCCAGTACGTGCATATCTGACTTAGAGTGCCAACACAACATCAGAGTAATTTGGAACACAGTTTACAGTTTGCATGCAGTCAATTTGTACTGCATTAACTTTAAATGTGATGCACAAAAGTGAAATATGAAATTATGAAGGATATAAACTACCAGTTAGTCTCTGTTGCAGCTTTTAATCACAAACTGTTCCGTTGTGGTAGGACAGAACTGTCCAATTCATAAAATGAACAGGAGAATTAGTTGTAGCTTAATAACTCTTGATCTTCCTATGCAATTTTTCTATTATCTGCCAGTAGAAATGGTGTTCCTAAATTATGTAGTTATTTGGAAACTCCACCCTTAGAGGATTATCTCACTGAAGAACTTATTTTAAAATTTCCTTTTGTGTCCTTGTGGCAGGACTTCCCCCCCTCTCTCATGGCTGCGGCGTTGGAAGAGATAACTCAGGCCAGACTGACAGCCCTGAACACACATCTTATTCTGGAGCCAGAGAGTTTAACGTAAGGTCAGAGAGCTCAGCAGAAGATCAGGCTCCTGAAAACAGGCTCCTCCAGGCTCCTGAGGATCTGAGACCAAGCCCTGAATACACATCTTAGTCTGGAAAGCAAATGTGGGACGAGAGGAAAGAAATATTCCTGACCAAAAGACACGGTTCTTATGTCTATAAAAGCCCACACCATGATCACAGAGGCAGAAGTCTCTTACACATTCCGTGAAGATGTGTGAGAAAATTTCTCCCTGGAGCCTTAGACCAACTCCAGGTTACTTTTCCGGAAACTTAGGGAAAGGACTTTGATGTGTACCCCATCAAGATAATTGGATAGTAAGAGACATTGAATCCTAAGTTATACTATTTCTCAGCTAGCTGTAATATTAATGGTACCTTTAATTCCATGTGTAAATACAAGTATGCCTTTTTATTTTCTTTTTATCTTATTCCTGTGTAGTAATAGTCTGTTTTAAGTCTTATGTCTGTTAATTTTGTGTCTATAAATAAATAATTCATTTTATAATAGACTGAATCAGCCATTATTAAAGAACTGGCCAGCGTTAGTGGATTTTGGGGTGCTGGCCACCTCAATAATGCGACTGCCTTCTGCCAGAGGCCTAGGCAACAGAGAGGAGCTGATTTAAACTCACATCATCCATTCATAACTGTCCTAATAAAGACTTTTAATTGAGTAACTTGATTATGAATAACATAATAAAGTGTGTAATGCTGGTCTAAAAACCTTGACTATATTTAAGTCTGTGGGATGCTTCCTTTGATTGTAAAACTTCAAAGATCATAGGCCTAGCATGCATATTTTGCTTTCCCTCTTCTTTCCTGTGATGTCAACCAACGGTATGCCCAAGAACAAAAGCATTGACATGAAATTCCTTCTCCATGGTTTGCAGAACTGGATAAATATAGATGATCCAATATTTATAAATACTACTGTTAAAAAAAAAAAACCCTCAAAAATATTGCTTGGAGTGTGTCTCTGCTGATGTTTGGTCTCAGTAATGGTGAGAAGGTGGCCTAAACCACTCTCTGTATTCCTATTTTTAAAGTTTTATTGATAGTATGTTATATTCAGAAAGTTCAAACACAGAGTTTTGCATTTCTCAAGATATATTTTTAATCTTACCAATAATGAGATACCCATGCTTGACATATGGTAAGCATCTGATCTCAATGCATTTCACTCAAAAACACAGCATGCTAGTCCATTTACTTAAGCTAGAGTGCTGCAAGAGCTGGGAAACTGGAATAGAGATTACTTTTGTGCATTAGCTAACAGTCTGTGAGACAATGTGTTGTTATTATTTTCCAAAGACAAGGTGCTCTAGAAGACATAAAGCCAGCCATAATGGAATGTATTTGGAGTACAGTAGAAAAATCTGAGTCTAGGGTATTTTAATGTTTGTTTGCTTTATTTCCCTGAATGATGATTCACATGGCAAATTGGCATTAATATTTTCTGACTTAACACTACTTCCACTTCCTGATTTTAAACATCTGATGTAAGTTTATTTTCGTTTCATTTAGTAGCCCCAGGAAAAACTGAAATCTTGCTACTGCCTATAAAGAGAGAAAGAGATGAAAACCTGTCCAAAAGACTAATGCTAACATGCCATGAAATCCATAGACACTCTTGTTCCCTGAGGAATAGGTGTGGTGTTAGTATCATGTTGCTGAAAACTTTTTCTTGAATAAAATTGACAGATATGGTTTGAGCATTACAAGACATTGGGAACGGACTGAGGCAATATTAGATTTGCTGACATTAGGGTTGATGAAACACTGGAATGTCCTTTTTTTGGTAGGTCTGAATACTGCAGTAAAAATAAATGAATAAAGGACAACCAGTGTTCTCCATTAAAAAATAATTTTCCCTCAGAATTTGTCTCCTACCTGCTATTAATTTGCTTCATAACATTTCCAGGTAAGTCATCTGGAAGACTGTTTTTCTTTGGCTCTAATTAGTACAGTTTTTGTTCTCTGTGTTCAATCCTCACCCATCTTGAGCAAAACCACCTTGTGTAAAATCACTTTGTGATTCCATCACGCATGAGAGAAAAAAACAGCTCTTGAGTAAAAGTCTTGAGTAAAATCTGACCCTGTAGATTCTGTCATCCTTTTGAAATCAGTATTCCACCTAAGCTTTATTTTTCAGTAATTGCTATTTAATTATTATTTTTATTTCTAGGGAAAATTGAATGTCCAGTCTCAGAAACTGAAGGCTTTGGTAGTTCAGCATAATATGTCAATCCTTTGTGGTTTTGATAAAACTGCCATTATTTTCACCTCTGTGTATGTGTATGCCTTTAGAACTATTCTCCCTTTCTTTTAAAAGTCATCTAAAACTTATCCTTCACCCTCACAGGGGAAAAAATATTTTCATGACACTAAAATTCTATTTTTTATCTCAGTTTCGTCTTCATTTTCATCTAACTCGGGTTTATTTCATAAAAAGTTTGCAGGTTCTGTACAACAGTTCCAAGACATCCACTGATTAGTTCCATGCTGGTCAGGCCACTACCCGTCAATGCCAGTAGCAAATCTTTCACAGAGAAATCAAACTTTAGCCCATTGTTGTGAAGGTCATCACACTGCACAGAGTTATAACCACCCAGCAGGCCTGTTCATATGTCAGTCCAAGGTAAAGCTATCTGAAAGAAAAGCATCCTTCTCATTCTGGCACGGATGTACCCATCCCTGCCAGACACACTGCCAACAGAGAAGCAACATCTCCTACACTCAGCACCAGTCTGTCATCCCTCATTCAATCCTTTCAGACTAGTCTATTTGACATATGGGCCTTCTTTATGTCTTCTTTTTCTGGGGAGTTAAAATTCCCTTCTCATGTGTAGTGGGTTCAGTTCGTAACCGGGCGAAAACAACAATTTAGTGTAGTGGTTTTGTTCGCATTTTTTTACCTTCTGTGAGACAAGAATAAGGAGGAATGCAAAGCAGGCTCTAAACTTTAAAGATTATAAAGAAGTTTATTACTTACATAATTAAAAGTAAAAAGAAATAACAAGGAATTAAAGTAAGACTCCCTTCTTCCTCCGGCACCTCCCCTTTTTACCCAACTTGCACAAAGAATAACAAACTATAATCTTGGTCAGTATTACAGTTCTTAAAAGTCTCTCCACTATTTAAGAACAAAAGGTTTTCTTTTGCTTCATGTGGTTTCCAAACTGCTCAAAGGGCTATAGACCTGCCCGGAACTTCTGCTGCCGTGCAAAACATGTTTCCCATAAACCTTGCAGTCTTCCCACAACTACNCGGCCCCTGCCGGGAGCAAATGGATCAGGGCCATGGCCCTGGCCCTGCCAGGCCGAGTGGCCAGGCCCAGTCTGGCCCTCCGCCGAACTGAGATGGAGCAGGGCTGTGGCCTCGGTCCTGCCAGGCCCCGCAGGAGGCTCGAACTCCAAGAGGAAGTTCCCACATCTCCCCACGGTTTAAATATGCAAATTTTGAGAAGCACTATTGGTCTAAACAACTGTCCATCAACTCATGTCCATCAGCATCATGCAAAAAGAATGCTCATCTATTTTAATGCTTATCTATTTATCATGTCCCAAATGTAGACAACACCTTGACTCCTAGGTAAGAGGGTCCACACTGTGGTGTTACTGAGAGGATCTTCTGCTAGGAGTGTTACATTTAATTTGGAGGGGAGAATAGGACAGCAGTGTCCCTTATTTGGAAAGAGTATGACTGAAAGCTCTAGTGAAGACATCTTCTGTAGACGAGAAGGCTCCAATTAAAAACATTTGTCACATCAGTTTTGGCTTGGCCACCTTGTGTTATGCACCCAGACTTGATATTTCCCTTTGTACCTATCATTCAGCATCTTGACATGGGACTGGACATAAACATAGGAGGTTTGATCTGGTCTGGTTTTGTTCTAACATAGTTCCCAACACACCTAGTCATGACAGGATGCAGCAGCTGTATGTGGTATGGGAGAAAGTGCTGAAAGGGTCTCTGTGAATTTGCAAGAAGGTTTTCTCAGGATTCTCCCTACATCCATGAAAGGAGATATGATTTTAATATTCATAGAACTTGCAAAAGTCTTCCAGAATGGACACAGGATAGGAGTCTAGTGACTTCCATTAAACTCTTTAACTTCAGGGTACAGAGTCTTTTCTGAATCTCTATGGAACTCAGCAATCAGTCTTCTGAGATATTTGATAATTCCATCAAATCACTTTACCACTTGTTCCATAGTAGCCTTGCTGAGAAAAAGTGTGCTTCAGTTAGTCATTAGGTAGAAGATGGTAGCTACAATTTCTTAGGAATTTAATAATTGCAAACATAGAATAGATCACTGCTGGAAACTGAGATTACAGCCCCTAAACCCCTTCTGGATTTAAATTATATTTTTTTCTTTAATATTAAAAGGCAGGGGGGGGGTTGTTCTTGTTTTGTATTTGTTTCTGTTTTCTTGTTGGTTTGTTTTGTCAGAGATGGTGGTACTCAATACCTTGTACATAATGATTGGTTTTATATTGCTGGAGCTGAGGTACTATTTTAGGAACAGAAAGAAACAGAGGAGAAGGAGAATTTGAGACTCTTGCTTTCAAAGTAAATGGGTCACTCATTGGGCTATAAAATTAATGAATCTTCAATTCAACAGGTGAACCGAAGTAACTGAAAGAGTACAGAGAATGCCTCCAGGCAGGTTGTTAAGACATGTACATGGGAGGTGCAGTAGAGAATGAAGGGAAAACTGAGCCTAGGCACTGCCTATGGGTATCTTATTGTGTAAAAACTGTGCAGCATTAGCACTATTATAAATGATATTGCTTGAACCTGTTATTGGCAGGTATTAGGCATTTTTAAAATTGCTGTGAGAAATGAGTAAATGAATATTTATTCAGACCTGTGATGTGCTCAAATCAAAACTGTGATCCTGCATATGCTGAGAACTGGAACCCTAGAGAGCTCCCTTCCTTTTTCAGGTGCTTGAACATCCAACACTTTGCAAGAATATGATGATCCAGGACAACAGAATAACACAAATGCCACTCAAAACTTTTGCTGTATCTCAGCAGAAGCCACTGTACTAAGTATTTGTTTATGTTGTAGTAACTGTCACTGGAAGACAAAATATTAATTACTAAAACTGAGTATCACTTTAAGATCCCACATGAAATAGGAGGATGAATATCTGATTTTTACATAATAGAAAGTCTTGTAAGTAGTAAATATCATTTAAATGGCACAAGAGATTGCATTACCAAAATGACTAGAAAATTAAATGATATCTAAATGTTTCTCTCATTTAATTATACTTCATAAACAGTCACAACAAGCTTGGTTTTGTGAAGAGACTTCATGTTTAGATTTTATGTTACAGAAGTTGTAAAAGACTTTAGGTCAAACTTAATGTAAAGTATTTTCTAAAAAGAGAAGTAAAAAGAGAAGACTTTTGTGACCTGAATGTGTTCATACAAAGAAAACTGCTTTTACAAACTAGTTTAAATTATTTGTGTGACCAAAGCTGAACTAGAGTTTCACATCTAAATGCATGTTTTTAGAAAAGGTAACTTCACCAATATTACTTTTCTCAGCAGCAGATCACCTTTTTCTGTGTTTTTTGCTAACAAAAAATCCCTTTAAGTTCCTTCCATTTTTGAAGACAAAATATGCTAGATGAAACCTCTTGCGCTTTTCCCTCTCAAAACATAGGGCTGCTGTTTAGGTGCTGCAAGAAGCTGCTCTAATTATTGTCTACAAGTGTACCATTAGCCTGGGAGCAGCTAACTGCCTTTAATTGCTGGAAACAGCTGGGTAATTAATGCTACCCAATTAGTATAAACACTTTATAATCTTCTTTGAACCCTCCTGTGACCCTCTTGGGTATCATACCTCAAAATTTGAAAACAGAACTGGAGAAGAAGTTGTGAAATCTACTATTAAAGGCAGAAAATTTAATTTCTGGCTGACAGAAATTTATACATCCTTCATCAAAGTCATTCCCCGTGCTTATTATTATGATTATTTATATAGTTGTAGTTATCATCCATTGTGTCATGTTTGTACATTGCTGAGAACAAGTAGCTTGTGTTCAAAAGCGCTTAGAATATAAGACTTTGATTATAGTCCATAAATCCAATGATTAGTCCATAAATCTGTTTGCCCGTCTGTAGCAAACCTCTGTGGAGATATCTCCAGAAGAGATACAGGCAGTTCAGACTGCAGGAGGAAAGAGAACTGTACGAAGAATGGGGAAGACTTGAGGAAAACATCATAGGGTTTTTTTCCTGCCCTATGAAGGAAAGAAACAAACAAAATACAACACTGTCCATAAAGTTAGGGTTTACTTTGTAGACTAGATTTCTACTGATGGTTTCCCAACGTTTCCTTTGGGTTTTCTGCACTCGATAGTACAGAAACAGAGTAAAGTTACCCCAGTTTTTGAAAATAATATAAGATACTGACTACTGTCCAGATGGAATAGTAGGTCAGGCTGTGATAACCCAAAAAACTGCCCAAACTAGTCTCTTTCTTTCCTAAGACTAGCTCATGCAAAGCTAAATCTGTTCTAGCTGAAATACTCTGTAGTCTGTGCTCTGTGCATGGTTGGACCACACAGTTACGTGCTCATGGCCAAAACACTGAACCAGAAATCAGAAAAACTGTCCTTTCCTGCATATGTCTTATGCTCCTTCAAAAACATAAGGAAAACACTGAATGCTTCACTGAAGTTTAGTCTAGCATTTGCTGGGGATAACAATGTACCTACATAAATATCTGAAAATTATTGAGTTACTCTGGGACTTTTTATATCTAGCCAAATACTGATATGCTTCTTTGTATATGTGCAATGGAATGAAGTACACAGAATGACTGCACTGGTAGGTGAGAATGAAAGTGATTTAAAAATTGTTTGGGGGTTACACATTAGAATGAAAATTAATGAAATTTGCAATAACTCATTAGAAAGAAAACCAGGAAGCAAAATTAACTTCCATAATCAATAACTGGTTAGACTGCTGCTGACACATAGAATGTGTCTTATTTGTTCTTATTTGTTCAGTACATGATTATGCTTGAAGAGGAAACTCCTAGTAGAAAACAAGAGAGGAATTTTCAGAGCCCCACAAATTTTAATAAGCTTAGAAATGTAAACAGGCTGTTGCTGACTTTCAGTTTTTAAATATGTTTCTCTGAAATTCCAATCATCTATGTAATATGTGCTTCAGTATATAATATATGTGAATTGTGTCAAGTTTATTTCTAAAACCTTTTTTCACCTGTTTTATAGCCTGACAGTACTGGCCATTAGCTTATATCTTTTATTTTGCTTTAAGCTACCTTGTCTTGTAAATCCAAGCCTATATTAGGTGAAAAACTTAAAAATATAAACACATAAAATGTTCAGAGACAATCATATGAAACTGCATTAATTTGTCAAGAATGCTCTACCTCACAAATCATGCACTCAGTTTGTGAAAAAAATAATCATTTTAACGTGTGATTTAAGTACTGAAGGAAATAAAATAAAACTAAGGAAAAGATAAATTGTGCCGTTCTGAGATTAACAAAACAGATGAAGTGGCAGAAAGCACTTTAACGGTACCAATAAGTCTATTGAGTAACAGACAGATATAAAGTACTTGTTTACAAACCTGTAAATTTTACTGCATTGTAGTTTTCAACAATGTGAACAGGTAAGATTTATGAGCAATCTAAATTTATTAGACTAACTAAAGTTTTCTGTAATGATATCCTAAGCCAACATCAAGAATAAAGTTATGCAAATCTATTAACTCTAAGACAAATCCTCAAGAGAATTTAACAATAAAAAGGATAGGAAGCACCTATTCAAAATCTGCTAAATATAATTATTGTTTCTTATATATTGAATATACCACAGTAAAATATTTCTGTGGCTCAAAACAAGTTCTTTATTACTGTGATAATTACAAAGGCCAACATTATCTCTGAACTTAGTTTCTTTACTTTTTATTGGAAAAAAAACTAAAAGGACTGGTCTCAGCCAAATTTTCTGTAAGTTAAGTAATTTATCTTTTATATCACTACTTGCCATTATACAAGAACAAGTATTGTGGTGAACATGTCACACGTACTGAACCTATGCAAACATTTAAAAAAAGTACTGTATATTTCCAAGAAGACTGATCCTCTTTTTCTGGATTGCAATGCCATTATATGTTGCATGCTTTTGTCCTAAAAGAAATTTATCAATGACACTCTTCTATTTTGGTGGATAGGTGGAGAACAAATACATAGAATGTACCTAAAGGG
>VYZQ01059724.1:24518-60074 GCA_013400655.1 Mystacornis crossleyi
TGATTGGTTAGAACTAGATTTTGTAAGTTTGTCTGAATGAATTAATTGGGACCCTCAGAATAGCTGCCCAGACATATGAGTGAATCCAGTTACCTCCCCCGTCCGGTTTCAATCTTGGATGTTTGATGAAGTTTATGAGAAACTTAATGTGATTAAAAGGTGTCCTTATTTCTTTGGATGACTTAAGAATCTGCTTAGATCAAGAAATACAGTTTTCCTGGCCCAGCAATATTTTGAAAAGGTTTGATGTAAACTTACAGAGTAGGAAAGTTGGAGTCACTAAATGTTCTTCCATCATTATGTGCTGCTCAGTAACACATGAGCACAGGTTGTTGCTGTGAAGAAAGCAGTGATACTTTATGGGGTGTACTTCACGTGTTGTTCAGCTCCATGGCTCTTCCTTTAAAGTGTGGTGGCAGTGGTGAGTGCCACTGTGCAAGGAAAAAGGCCGGAACTTCAACGGCATAAAATGGAATAACTTCATTGCTGCTTGTTGTAGAATGCCTTTTTAAAAGTCGCCACCGTAACTATTTCTTTTCCTCTTCAGATATTCACTAGCTGGAGGAAGTTCTTCATCCTACTGACATACTCTTCCTGACTTTCCTAAGACAGCAGAGATCCCATGGTGTCTGCATTGAAGGCCTGCACCCTAATGCTGTTCTGCATCTCAGTCTCTGGAAAGTCCTTGGGAGGAAGGACATTCCTAATTGTGCAAGAGTGAAATGAAGTCTCTTGGACGGAGGCAATCTTTTTCAGCTCCTTAAAGCTATAATTTTTTAAAATAATAATGCACATATTCCAGGGAGGTGTCCTTTTGTAAAATCTGAAATGTATATTTAGGTTTGAGATAGAGAAATTGAAGATATTGAGAAACCTCAGGTATCTTGCTTTAAGAATTCCACTGGGAGATGGAGCATGGTTGTTGGAATTGTGTACAGATATGTATATAATGTCTTTTTTAACAGAAAGCCTTTCAATGTGCATAAGGAATCACTGTGTACAAAATGGTAAAGTGCTTTTGTAGATAATGTTAGTGGGGTAAATATTTGACAGGCCATAACTGAGTATTGCCTTGCCTTTATTACATGTAAAGTTTGAATTATGTGATAAGTGAATCTCGGTTTGATTTTTGTATGTGAAGTATTTGCCATTGAAAGAGTTAATCCTGTATTATAGACCCTTCTATTTGTACCTCAGCAGAGACACAATTTTATTCTGTTTCTCCAGCATTTCTTCCTTTATATTCTGAGCGTGACTTTCTATTAATGGTACTACTTCTAGTTGTTTTAAATTTCATACACCTGGTCTCGCAAAGCTTTAAACTTAAATTATTGTTTTTCCTAGAGAATGAGTTCTTTCATATCTTCAGTTTCAAATTGTGCCAATGCAAATTTTGAAATTGTTCAGTTTTAGTAATGGATATTTGTGAAGCTTGTGAAATTCAGACACAGTCTTTTTTTCACCTGAACATGTTTGAATGTTCACACGGATCTTTATTCCCTTCATTTATTCTGAAATATCTCCTTAAGGTGTTGATTCTGAGACAGTGGCAAGTATTTCTTTATCATGCCTATTTTTATCATTAAAACGAGTGTCTTTCAGCATAAAAGAAGAACAATCCATAGATTCAATATTCGGTCTCACTGCCTCAATCTGTGCATCTCTTTACCAAGATTGATAGATGTTGGACAGAGAGACTGCGAAACAGCCCGAGTGCTGTGTGCTGGGTCCTGTTGCTTGCCTGCCCAGAGAAAAGTTACTTCTTGAAATTCTGAATTTTGAAATTTCCACTATTCCTGTGAGGGCTTCTAGGTAACTGACTTCAGGTGTTATAGATCTTGGAAATACTAACATCACTTCATTAGTTGTATGCACAGTTGATTAGGTAGCTGCTATTTTTATTTTTTTTTTCCTTTTCCCCCACAGTATTACTCTGACGTTTACCGTGGTTGGTTTCACCAAGACTATATTCAGGTACTTCTTATTCCAGTAGCTAAGAGAGCGTATTTGCCTTCTTTTAATGAAGAAATTGATGACTTTATGCTTTGCATGACAGTGAGGTAACTTATATATTTACTTTTAAAAAAATATATATAGATAGGAGCTTTGGAACAGAAAGGATTAACATTTAAAAGTATAGGCATATCAGCCTGGCTTGGTTCAAGAAACCCAGGTACACTAACCATTGTGGAAGCCGGTGAGGTCTCCTTCCAGGACTTCCTATCACCACAGTAGCCCTTAGTCTATGCATATTAATAGCCTTAATTTATTAATTTAAGAATTTAACAGTTAGAGGACACTGTCCTGCTAACAGAGCTAATAAACTTCTGCCCAGGTTGAAACAACAGCTGAAAGAAATGGTGTGTGTTCATCTTGTGGCCATGCGTGCACTACTCATTTGCCAGCCTCATGAGGTAATGGGTTTCCTTTATGGCTAAGGGAATTTAAAGTAAATTGAACAATGCTAAAGTTTGAGCAATGTTTTGCAACTCCACTTTGATTAATGTCTTTAATNATTCTGAAATTGTTCAGTTTTAGTAATGGATATTTGTGAAGCTTGTGAAATTCAGACACAGTCTTTTTTTCACCTGAACATGTTTGAATGTTCACACGGATCTTTATTCCCTTCATTTATTCTGAAATATCTCCTTAAGGTGTTGATTCTGAGACAGTGGCAAGTATTTCTTTATCATGCCTATTTTTATCATTAAAACGAGTGTCTTTCAGCATAAAAGAAGAACAATCCATAGATTCAATATTCGGTCTCACTGCCTCAATCTGTGCATCTCTTTACCAAGATTGATAGATGTTGGACAGAGAGACTGCGAAACAGCCCGAGTGCTGTGTGCTGGGTCCTGTTGCTTGCCTGCCCAGAGAAAAGTTACTTCTTGAAATTCTGAATTTTGAAATTTCCACTATTCCTGTGAGGGCTTCTAGGTAACTGACTTCAGGTGTTATAGATCTTGGAAATACTAACATCACTTCATTAGTTGTATGCACAGTTGATTAGGTAGCTGCTATTTTTATTTTTTTTTTCCTTTTCCCCCACAGTATTACTCTGACGTTTACCGTGGTTGGTTTCACCAAGACTATATTCAGGTACTTCTTATTCCAGTAGCTAAGAGAGCGTATTTGCCTTCTTTTAATGAAGAAATTGATGACTTTATGCTTTGCATGACAGTGAGGTAACTTATATATTTACTTTTTAAAAAAATATATAGATAGGAGCTTTGGAACAGAAAGGATTAACATTTAAAAGTATAGGCATATCTGCCTGGCTTGGTTCAAGAAACCCAGGTACACTAACCATTGTGGAAGCCGGTGAGGTCTCCTTCCAGGACTTCCTATCACCACAGTAGCCCTTAGTCTATGCATATTAATAGCCTTAATTTATTAATTTAAGAATTTAACAGTTAGAGGACACTGTCCTGCTAACAGAGCTAATAAACTTCTGCCCAGGTTGAAACAACAGCTGAAAGAAATGGTGTGTGTTCATCTTGTGGCCATGCGTGCACTACTCATTTGCCAGCCTCATGAGGTAATGGGTTTCCTTTATGGCTAAGGGAATTTAAAGTAAATTGAACAATGCTAAAGTTTGAGCAATGTTTTGCAACTCCACTTTGATTAATGTCTTTAATAATGCTATTTAGTGTGCTCTTAAGTGTTATGGATAGGCTCACTCTTGAGGAAAGAAATTTAGCACTGCTTTTGTGAAACGTGCATCAGAATGTAGCGCAACAGGGAATTTACCTGTTGATGTCTCAATGTGAGAACATTCAGCCTTCAACAGATCTGTGTGCTGTGACTGCACATGGAAATCAACAGGTGTGTTTGCATCGGAAGTACAAATGGATCAGGGGAAGCTATTCCCTAGTCATCTATTAGTGTAAGGACTGGAAATTAAAGTGAGCTTACTTGGGAGATGCACAGAACTCTGCGACATAGTGGGGAAGTTAAATTCATGCCGCTGGCTTTAATGTCGAGAATTTCTCCGTCAGCAAGTTGAATTAAATTCTAAGCTACACTCTGAACACTCATTTGAAAAGTTATATATATGTGTTTTGAGTTGCATTTTAGTTGTGTTCCAGGACTGTATGTTGAGGAAATACTTCTCTGAGTAGATGGTAGCAGAATTTGCTTGATGAATGTGTCAGAGCTTAAGATGAGTAAGACTTATGGCGAGGGCAAGTGGCCAAAAGGCTTGGGCATTTAGAAGAAGACAAGACCTCATTTATGGTAGAGATGTGTATTTTTATATGTAATATACAGATTATTTAAATATAGACTATCTTAAACTGAGATTCACTAAAAAAAAATAAGTGTGCTGTATCTTGAATGTAGAAGTACAATCATTTGCTATTGAAAAGTATTGATGCTTTAAAAATCAGGTCTATATTGGTAACAGAAGAGGAGCTTCATTTGAAAGAAGCACCACCTCAGTTTCTCAGAGAAAAAGAAGTGTATTGATATTTTTGAGAGGTTTTTTCATGCTTCAAACATGTCTGTGTTACGATGTTGCACTGATGATTTTTCTGCACAGGTAGTACTTCACTCAGTCTTGACTATACTAAATGACAAGCTATCCCTATTTATGCAAACATTTAAATTAGTAGAACTGCTTATTTGTCAGGGATTTCATGATTAGGCAGTAAATAAACTCACTGTTTAAAAACAATAAAATCAGTTATTTGAACTGAAGGCTTGCTTTTGTGTAACTCTCAGACGTGTAATCTATTTTTTTACCTTAATTTTCCCTGCAGTTGCACTTTGTAGTTGCTGACCAGTTTACTGAAGGATGATGTGCTAGTGCACAGAATGCTTTTGGTGTAGTAACAAAGCAGCAACTTCACTCTGCAGTGCCACGGTTCCTTTGCAGCTCCATCATTGTGTGTGAGCTTGTGGGAACGGAAGATAAACTGATTTTTGCAGAATGTCCTCACTGGGGTGTTGTGCCCCCGCTGTGCAGGAGGTGGGGGGGAAGGGGGAAGGTGAGGCTGGGTGTGTGGGCACCTCACTGCACAGCAGCTGGCTCGGTGTGAGTTCCCATCCTCCTGTGCCCTGTCACCCCATCATCTGCCTCTTAATGTGCTTTTAATGTACTTGGCAATGTCTCGTTTAGCTCTCACTACTTTATGTGACGTTCTGTATTACATTTTAAACAGCGTGGTACCAGTTTGCTGTGGTTTTACAGTAACCTGACTTGGAAGGAAATGTGTTTTTTTGCCTTCAAAAATGTCAACCTTGGACAATTATCCGGAGTGCTGATAAGCACGGGTATAATGCAAGGATCAGGACAATTGCAAATTGTTTTTGTAAGCTGCTGGGGAGGAGCTGAAGGTACAGCACAAATCTGCTCCTTTTAACTGTGTTTTGCAGATGTGCTGATAATTGCACTGAGCATATGCCACAGATGAACTGCATACAATGGCTTCCTGCTGCCTTTGGCGCATGCTTACAGAGGATTAAAGCGTGTGTCTTGTTTTCTGTGATGTTGCTGCCTGTTTTTAACCATGTATTTAAATTTTACTTTTGTCACTCTACACCAACATAGTAAACCTTGTAAACTACACGACCTAGAAATAAAGAAGGAAAAGTTTCATGAAATGTTGCCACCTGAGCGGTCAGTGAGATGAGATTCAGGGCCCCTTCCCTCGAGGGGATGCTCTTGTGGGCTTCTAGAGCAGTTAATGCACACGTATCAGTAATGATATGCAGAAAGTTTATAAAGCAGTGTTTAGTTTTTAATAGCAATTATCTCAGAATATGTAGCACTTGCAGATGTCAGCGATTTAAAACCCACCTTGTAGTCTCCATCCTGCCAGCCCAGTGAAACTGATGAAGTGCTCACAACAAATGACATTTGCTCAACCCCCAAGGATTGCACCTTTAACTGGTGACAAACTGTGTGACAGCTGCATGCCTGTAGTTGTATTTCATTACTATTTTCTGCTGCTAAAAACCGTATGTGTGGCACATTGCCCATTATTTTGTCCCCTACCAGCTTTCCTGTGCCCCCAGGACACAGGGAGTGTCCATGTGCTGTAGCAACTGGAGTTGTGCATCTGCCTGCATGTCAGTAACTGCTTTTGAGGGCGATGACCGTGTAATTGGTCCTGTATAGAAAGAAAGCAAAATTGGGCTTTTCAGGTCTTGTTGATCCTCTGTTTTGTTCTTGGCTGACAGAATGGTGAGCTATTACACCTGATTTTGTCTCTGTTTTATCAGGATTTCTGAAATCACAGCAGGTTTTCCCCTACCTGCTGACTTGTCTTTCAGGCTGTCATTTTTGTCTGGTTTCAGCCGAATTTACAATGGCATTAAAGTGTCAGTGTTGTTTAAATAAAATGTTCTGGAAAGAGGTAGGTTTGAGGTATATTATCAAACACATCTTAACAGAGGTTAAATTAGACAGCAGATAAATGGTGGAGACACTTAATCTTGTTGAAAAAAACCACAGGAGTCCAGGCATTTCTGATCCCTTTGCCTGTGGTGCAACCTCCTATGGCAATAAAGTCCCTGTTTCATTTTTATTTGTTCATTATTGGAAACTGGCAACTATTTCATGGTGAGTAATAACAGCACCAGCAGTACATCTCCTGGAGTGCCCAGTCGGAGGTTTTCCTGCAGCTGAGACCGGTGTGTTTAGTGATGGCTCCTGCCCTGGCACACAGTGACCCTGCCTCTCTGCAGGCCCTGCTTGGCTGAACAGGCACCTTACAATATGATGTAAGTCGGGGTTAAAATCAAGTGGTGGAATGTTACAGTGTTCTAGGTCACTAAGTTTTAGTCACACGTGGATGCCGCCTGTTTCCAAAATATGATTATCAAGACAGTAGATTTTACTCTCTTACCATCACTTCAGTTTTGGGTTAACCCTGGAAAAATGGCATTTGGGTTAACTAGAAAAATGCTGACAAGTGACAGCATTTCATGTGGTTCCATTTAAAAAAAGGATTTAAAAAAATCACAGCAGTAGAGAAGAAAAATAATCTTATTTTAAACCTTTCTTTTCTATAGGAAAAATATAATACAAAACAGTGAAAATGGTGATTAGGTGGGTACTCTGAAAGTTGCATCCACAGCCTAGCTTGGTCTCTGCTGTTAAGGATAAATATCAAAATTAAGGATAAATATATTTGCCTTATTTTCCAAATTCACTTTGTATGAAAATGAAACTGAGAAAAGGGGTTACTTGATTTCTTTTGAGGGTTCAGAATAAACTACTGAAGCAGATAGCAGTTAATGACAATTGTATCTAACAAGCCCTAGGGTTCTAAATTAAAATTCAGTTTTGGCTGAATTAAGGGCATGGCCCTCAATATGATTTCCATTAAAAAAAACTCTTTTCACTGTTATAGATAACAATTCCAAAGGGCAGAGGTAGGGCCCTGTCTTGTAAGGTGTTACAGGTACTATTTGACCACTCAGTAGTAATAATTTCTGGTGGCATCAGGTCTGCAGCCTTTTACTTCACAGCAACATCAAGTGCTGTTGCTTTTTCAGCATTGTTTTTCCAGACCAGTAAGGCTGCAGCTGAGTTGTTGTTCATCTATGCTGTGTTATTTCCTCTTCTCCTCACTACACAGATCATTGGTCACACTCCAGGTCAGTCCTGAAGCACTGGAATTCTGTTTGTTACTACAGAGGAGGGTCACAGGCTTGGAATGGACAAGGCAGTGGGACCTGCAGCTGGGAAATGGGAATGGGAAATGGAAAATGGGCTTCAGATTTTCCTACCTACTTTCCAAGTTTGTCCTTCAGCACGTCCTAGCCAGAGGCAATGCTCTAGGGTAGGTATGATTATTGCATTGGTATGGAGAGTCAGGGGCAAAGCTGGCTGAGGAAAAGAGCAACTGCAGCACGCTACCTGTCCAGGAGGCTGAGGGTTTCCATGCAGCTGAAGGAAATGCTCTGAAAAGAATTTCCCTTTGTCAAGGTGTGCTTGGATTTGGCCATGGGGACTGCTGCATGTCCTAAGGGGTTAGGAGCCCATCCTTTTCTTGGATGGAGGTATGTTTGGGGTCGGGGGGAACAGAAAGAAGTCTTTACTGTCTCAAAACAGGCATATGTACAATGGTATTGTGAGGTATTTTATTCCCTTTTGTTGTGAGCAAAGCTGTAAGAAGCCGTTTTACACATCGCACACAGATAAGCCATTAACAAAGCGAGGAGCTGGATGAAGAAAAAGCAGGGATAGAACTTCCCCGGCTTCGTTTCCCAGAATGACCTTCAGGCCCCCTCTGCTTAGCACCGTGCTTCCTCCAAGGCATGTAATGGTGATGGGCGTTACCAGCACATCAAACTTCTGCTGATGGAAGTTTTACATCACCCTGGTGACCGTGTTTCTTAAAACATGAGCGAAGGCATCCAAGCCCTGTAGATACAGTGCTGCCAACCTTCTCAGTGCACCACCAGCTTATCCAAAATGCGGTGCCAGCTGATGTTAAAGCCAGGCATAGAAATGGATAATTCTGCCGCAGGTTGTGTAAGTCGCTCTCTGTCTGCCTGAGCCCCAGGGGAGAGAGGGAGAGACTGAAATTCCAACAATGAACTGGAAGTCAATTTGGGATGTGTAGCAAGCAGGATGAAAACTTTGGGGCTTCAGTAGTACCCCCAGCTTAGAGCAATTTAGTTACCAAAACACTACAAATGAATCACAAATAGCTGCGGTTCTTGTAGCATACAGGTTTTCTTTCAAGTTCGTAAAACAAACAGCAGAATGTCACCACAGCCTTTAATTTCTTCTTGTACATACCATTCACAGTACATTAACAGCCCAAATAATATTGCACTGGATTATTTTAAAAATTTTTCATCTTGCAAGTAGTACTCACTTTTCAAAGCCAACAGATGAACAATTTGGTCAACTTGCACCAAGAAAATGGTTAGATAAGAACCCTCTACTTTATTTATACCACATGGATTTGTAACCCCAAAGGGAAATGAGAATGAGCTGTAAACTGTTTCTTTGTTAAACATAGAAAATTAGTAAATCATTGCTGATTAAATGTAGAAAGACTGGAAAAAGAAGCATGAAATCTGAAAGTTATCTCATTCCTGTTAGACTGCTTGCTGTATATATAATTAAATTCTATACTGTGAAAATCCATCTACATTTAAAAGCCCAGCAGTCTACAGATTAACATGGTAAAAAAAAATAATATATTTTTATGAAAAGAGAAGAAAATAGTGTTTGCCTCAGAGGAGAAGGTTTTCAGATTTCAGTCATCTGGGAGTTTTTTTAGGTGCAAACTTTGAGGCAACAAAATGTCTTTTGGCATTTGGCACTCTAATAAGGACAATATTTTAATACTGGCACAAGCTAAAAACAGCACAGAATGACAAAATACAAGACATGGAACGAACCGCAGCCGCTGGGATGATGGTAAGCTAGTTTGTATATACGGAGAACTTAAACTGTTTTGCTGAGGAATTGTCAAAGTTTCTGGAAAACCACACTTACTCTCTTCTTTTACCAAAGTGTAAGGTTTCCTAAACTTGGAGGGAGAAAAAGAGTTTCAAATGTCCTCTAGAAAACCAGCAGCTGCTGGACAATCAACACACCGGCTTGTTTAGCCGTCAATAGGTGTGAGGCTCTTTGTGGCTCAGCGCTCGAGTGCGTGAGGCAGAGCTGGTGGCACTTCGGATCACTTCCATCCATCTGTGAGGAGGCACGAGGAGAGACACAAACCAAAGAAAGGTCAGCTGCCAGGGGAGGGTTTCTTGACAGATACGGTGCTATTGGTTGTACAGTTTGATTGTCAGTGCCTGCGGCAGCATCTTCCTACTTCACCCCTAAGTCTATCTGAACTCAAGAGGATCCACACAACTGCTACAACTGTAAGGAGGTTTAGAGAGAACAGACAGCAGGTATGGGACCCAAAACTCGTGAAGTTAATAGTAGTTTTACATGCTCTGCAGACACCAAATATCTGTTTTCTGAGTGGTCCAAGCACTGAGCAATTGAGACCAATCCTTCTTAATCTGAGAGGAAAAAAATGTACTTTAACTGCAACTTCTACTTCGTTTTCCTAGAACTGATAAAGGCATTTTGTGTTTTTATTTTATCACCATTTTTCCACAATCTGCTGTGTTTATAGTTTTAGACTGACATGGCTAGAAGTTAAGAACAGCTTTCTTTGATGAAGATGTCATGATTTTTTACGTTCATGCCTTTCAGAAAGGAACTAAATTAGTTCCCTGTATGAACAATCACAAACCACAAATTAGGACGAGTAGTGCCTTTTCCCTGGCTCTCCATGTATCTGAAGTTCAGTGGGAAGTGTAAAAATTACATGGTGAAGTGGCATAAATATGTAGTAGGAACAGCTGCTTCTACAAAAACTGGAATTTTATTTCAGGTGTGGATTTTCCATGCAGTTGTACTAGAGGAAGCAAAGCTATTCTGAAGAGCTACTGAGATGTCCTGCGATCTGTTCACATGCTTCCTGAAGTCTGAGACATGGAGCTCCCTACACAGCCAGCCTGATCAATTTTGACTGGATACTTCCAGGTTTTGCAGTAATTATTACTACCACTTATATCATCAAAACCAATCACTTGATTTTAGCGGTATCAGGTTTAAAATTTCTTTTATCATTTTAAAAGCGTCTTTCTCCAGTTGTTCTGAACCACCTGCCTGTATTACTGAACCAATTTATTAAACTTTGCATCTACTAGCCTTTGGAAGAATGTTCCTGGAATTTAACAAAAAATTTCTCTCACAGAAAACAAACTTACCTTTCAAAGGTGTATTCACTTTCAGCCCTGAAGTAGTACACATGGGATTTGAAATGTAGCTTGAACACATAATCTTTGTGAATGTTTTCAGATTCAGAAGGAAGGGTAAGTGAATATCCCAATAAAGGAAGGCTGGCTAAAGGATGATTGTCCTGAAAAGATATGATGGAAAGTGCTGTGAGATTGAATGCCCTTAAGTAAAGAGAGCAGGTAAGTGAATGGCAGGCAGATACACGCTCATTTAAAGATCACTGCGTTTCTACATGTGCAGAAGAAGACCAGATTTATACAATTGCAATAAAATTAATTGTCTGGTACTTTCAGTTGGTCATCATTATAGACCCTTCGCATAAGGATCTGCTGCAGGCTGATCCTATCAGTATTTCCTCGAAGGAAAGCTGGCTGATATCTTGGAGTTTCACTACTTTGAAATTGCTGAACATAAGGCTCCATCATTTGCCACTGGTAGGGCACCACACAGGTTCATCCTCAGCTTGCAAACACCTACTGCTTTAGAGGTGTGCTTGCCACCTGGCAGGTTCACTGCTGAAGTCCTTTTACTGCATGGCAAATGATTTCTTCATCCCTTTTATGTGTAAAATATCCTCCAATTCCTTCTTTAATCATTACAGATTTCTATAACAATGAAAGCACAATGTAGCAACTCGAGTTACTTTGTGCTTATGCCTTGCTCAAACATATTCAAAAGTCCAACAGATTCTAGACAGAAATCTTCTACTTCTCCAGTGGTATGTTTGCTCAGGTGGATTAAATCATTGACCGCTCTTCTTTCTTGTTTGGCTTAAGTGTCAGTAATGGTAAACAAAATTTTTAAGTCACTATTAAGTTTTTAATTGTAATGATCTTAGAATTTGTACAAGAAAAAAGCCTGGTTTAAACTTGCACCACAGCTTGTGAGCAGCGGTGAGCTCTGCTGTGCTTTCAACAATGATCTGTACTGTGACTGCTGAAAACTTCAGGAAAGAACTGACCCGGGAGCAGAGTGAGAACAAGCCCTGCTCTGTGTGCCAGTGGCAGTGAAGGCTGTGCGTGGAGCCGTCACCAGTGCACCTGCATCTCCAGCCTACAGCATCCGTGGCCGATACTCAATTTCTCTCAGCTCCCTCTTTGGGCAAGAACCCCATACTGTCTTCTCCAGCCACACACGCTTGCCCAGTCGGTTACCTGGTGCGATTTATAGAAGAACATGCAGAAGTTGGTGAACACCACCCAAAGCTTCTGCCACCCGTTGCTGTTTTTGAATTTTCTTAGGAGATTTCCAGACAGCTGGTTCTGAAACAGATCAAAAGCAGCCAAGTAAAACAGTGAAAGGTGCCTGATGTGTAATTATTGTAAGAAAAATTATTTGCTTTTATCTGGTTTTATGTGACCTGGTTGTGCATGAAAATGCTTCAGTTGAATGGATGTACTTGCTGAGTAGTACTATATGTAATTTATTTTTTTGTTTGCAGCTGGGTACTTCTGAAAACTCAAAGCTACTACACTAATTATTTTATCAATGGAGGTGGCTTTCAGCAATATATTACTAAACCTCAGTCTTGTTAATCCTACTCTTTTCTTTTAGAATGATACTTGAATAGAATGGAAACAGAAAGTCTGACATGAATTTGTGATGTAAAGGAAAATTATGACATATTTTAGAATTGCAGCTAGAGATTGCGGTCTCTGTAACCAGAAAGTTCACATGGTACTTCTCAAAGATTTCAAAAATGAGGACTGTTAACCTTATTTTTAGCTTGATTTTGGATAGTTTAACAAAAAGGAGGAGAAAGCCATACCCATACACATGTATTAAATGGCTGGTTGAAGAAAATGCTCTTCACATAGTGAAAATGGAAAGCGCAGCGTCATTGTTCCTTGCAAATGAAGGGGAGTTCTCAGCGAATTATTAATGACTTTCCATTCCTTGTTGACTCTGAGGGCTCTTGCCTGGATCACCACAGCTGTTTACATCATTCTCTTTATCTAATGCAGAAGCTAATAACTTAATCTGTAAAGCTTAATAGTCAAAATCTGGGGGTCCTGGTGTAGCTACTACAAATGAAGTATTCTTAAAAAGTTCTGTTTTCACCAGCCTTGGATCTGCATTAAAGCCTTTCCTTTAAATCATCCTATTCTCTGAGATCTGGACTACTGCCTTGCCCTAAGATAAGGTGTACTCCTTAGTTTTCTGTTACCTCATTACTCTGGAGGATATCATAAAAGGACAGGCTTTGCATTCGGTACCAGCAGACATATGAAATGGAAACAGGCCGCTGATCACTGATCAGTCCAGCAGGTAGGGAGGAACAGTCACTGACAGAGAGAGGATCTTCTACCACGAGAGAGACAGAAAGGAGGGAGAGACACAAAGAAAATAAACGATAATGCTGAAGTGAGAGGCACCGACAGAATGACGTGAGCATGAGTGGGACCTGCCACGCATGGAGCAGCAGTGGAGCTGAAGATGTTTTCACAGAACAATGCATGGCTCCAGGGTGTGCTTGGTCTTCGCTGCTCTGTGTTCATTTGAGGCACAGGGAAGAAACAAAAAATGAGCAACGATGAGCACTGAACTCAGACCTAGTTAGATTTGCCTAACTGAATGTTTTAATCATTAGAATGAGTCACTGGTATAAGTTTTATATCTATTTATAATAAGCCTTCTGCTTTAGGGAAAAATATGAGACTTTGTCCTGTGCTGAACTATTCCTCCCTTGCAGGATACAAGGGTATAAAGGGCAGAAAATCCCACGTATGTGGGATCAAAATGAGGCTCTACAGTCAGCATTTTTAGTACAGAATAATCTTGTCATATTTCAGCAACAAACTCACCTCCTGTTTAAAAACAGAGGCAGTTACACAAACTATGAACGTTTGTCCTTGCATCACTATGTTCTGCATCAGTGCATCTTCTCTAGAGCAAAGGTGGCCTGATGTCTGAGGGCTGCCACTCGAGTGCAAATCCACTCAGCTTTAAGATTCCTTTTTCCATTCTCATAGAGCATAAATTTCCATTTGATGAGGGCTGTGGTAAAGTACGCAGAGCTCCTTGGACTGTCCTGGGTGACGGAAGAAGTCCTCAGCAGGCTTGCCACCTCATCGTAAAACCTAAGCTGAGCTAGGAGTCTTTCATTTCAATCTTTGGAAAGACAATGTCTGCACCTCGGCTGTTGAGTACAGAATTAACGAATGTGGACCAAATTGGCTTAGCTGTGATCAGAGGGGTAAAAAAGGGGGTTTGTTTTGAGGTGGAAAATGCAAATAAAGAAAAAGCAGATGAGACTGAGCAATGAGACAAGGTTCCAGAAAAGATGGCTAGGTAAAGAAAGTAAGTTAGTAATACACATAATTAAAACTCTGGCTGCAGCAGCTAAAGACAATATCCTTTCCGCTCAAGCAAGGACTTAATGCCTCTGTAACTGAAAGCATTAAGACAGGTTGAACTGCTTTACATGTCAAAGGCCATCAGCTGTTTTTTTTTTTTTTGGACAGTTACTTCTATGAAAATTACTGCTCTAACTGATTTTACAGAGGTACACCACATGAGCAGATATGTGCTTCTTGAATGACGGTTTATGCCATCATTTGAGGATATGGGAGGCGGTTTAATAAGCATGCCTGAAACTTCCCCAGAAGGAGACAAGGGAACAGTGCACTTGTTAAGGAGGAGCAAAAAGGAAATTGTCATTCAAAAGCGAGCCTGGAGCTGTAGTTCAGGTCGTTCTGAGGCAGATACCTCCACAGCAATACTAAAGTCGATCATTGAAACACTGGTATTTCTGTGCCAGCAGACGTGCACCGTAGTGTTGCCACGGTGTGGTGACTGACGCTCGAGTGAGGTGCGGGATGCACTGAGGTCGTCCTCAGATTCCTGGTCTACAGTAGTTTCATCAGGAGACTCTATGAAATGCAGGGAAAAAGCATCTTTCTTCCTCTATGCAACAACATATATAATTGGAAAAATTAAACAATCAATTCTGTCCACAGTGTTGTGAACTAATTTTAAAACACCATTTTAGAACTAATTTTGTGCAGACTTCAAATAGATTATTATATTTTATATAATTATTTTACGTGTTTCTGTAAATGTTAGAATTAAAGACTAACTACCATGCTTTGTTGGTGTTTTTAATACCTTCCAAGGACAGGCACTGCCCCAATGGTGTTAAATATTTCCTGGAATCATTATGCTTAAGTCACTTCTTGATTCAATTAAACCTTTTGCTAACATCAACAAGAACATTAAAATGGCACATATATCAATATAGCTATACATATGTCTGTATATAAATCAACTTCGAATGTATCAGTTTGACCTGTGGCCAGCACTTTTCATCGCTTTGCTTAGGAGCAACCACCAATCTTATAGACAAAAGTGAACAAAACCTACTCTCAGGAATTTACTTACTATTGTCAGGTGGGCTGCTTGCCAGTAACTCTGAGGCAGGGCCGCTGCTTTTCTCTGCCAGGTCTATTGCCATCTGGATGTCCTCAGTCCATTTGTCCATTTCAGCTCGGGTACTAACAATGAAAATTCAGGTTTTATTTACTTTCATACAGGCTGAAAGCGAACTTTAAGAAACAGACACAAGCCGAGCTTACTTTCAACTGAAATAAATAAATTCAGACACAAGATGCTGTTTTTTTTTCCCTGATAACTTAGTTTTGGTTCCAACTTGCACAATTGTCACTCTATTGTGTCCCATCCACTTTTTTCTTAACAAGTGGCTTTCATAAAAGAATATACCTTTGAGGAGATTGCTTTAGGAGTAAATAGAAAAAAAAATGATGCCTCTCTGTCCCACTGTGATAGCTGCAGAGAAATACAATTCACATGTGGACTTTGTCTCCACTGAATTACCTCGCAGCAACAACGATGGACTGGTGTTGACCTCGCAGTGTCAGACAGTGAGGAACTCCCCATTCCTCCTCACTTTCTTCCATCTGAGAGATAAACGGCCAAAAATGCAGTCAGATTGCAGGAAGCACATATTTATTAAGGTGAAACAGTGAACTGAATGAGCTCTTACCACTGAGGAAAAGAAAACTAGGAGAAATGCTCACAAACAAATTTGAGCTAGGTATTGAGGAAAAAAGCAGTGCCTTGCAAGTTGGAAGAATAGCAAGTTCCGCAATAACCTCTTCAGCCAAAAGCATGGCTTTGTCTGCCTTGTGTCAAAGAAAATAGCGGTGTTTTTAGCAGAAGAGTGATTTATTGTACAAAAGGATGTTAAAGGCTGGGAGTGCTCTGGAAACTGCGGCATAGCAGAGTTCTGTTGTGAGCGAGTCCAGGCCAAATGGCCATCAACAATCGAGTAGATTCTTTGAAACGCTAGATAAAACTTGAAACCTTGCAAGTGTTTAGAGAAAATCAGTTACTGTGGTAGTGACTACTGAACTCAGTTCTCAGGAGAACAGTATAGAATAGACACAAAGCAGTGAGAAGGTCCATTGAAAGTAATGGAGGGAATGAAAATGTTTTGAAATCAGCAAAAATATTTTTGAAACGATACAAGGAGAGGTAAATAGGTGCTATTGGCTTGAACTGGCTGCTTTCCAGAAGAATTGCAAGAGCTCTAAATGACATTTTGCTGCCAGATTCCCACTACTTTGGCTTTAAGATATACAGGTGGAAACATTAGGAAATGCTTTTTCTATAGAAATTAGATTGTCGCTTCTGTTTACTTACCTTGTATGTGTCTATAACGAATTGGTGAAGAACTACTTGTAAGAATCACGGTCAAATTAATGGTTGAAAAAAATAAAGAGCCCGTCTCCAGAGAAGTTTGCATTGTGAGGAAGCAGCCCTCAAAAATGCCTTTCCCCCCTCGCTTTTGCTACGTGATCACCTCTGTGCAGAAGGCTGCAGGAACAGATGCCGAACCCAAGGCAGAATCAGAGAACGCCCCCCTTTGCTGCTGCTTTCAGCCCAGCAGAAATTCATCAAGCAATTAAGATGGGACCACAAATGGCCACTTAACAGGAATCCCTTAAGTTCTCACAATACTTACTGTCATGCCGTACAGTGGAAGATGCCCATGGACTTTAAACTGATTGGATGCTGTCAGGCCTCTACTTGTGTACAACAAGATATCATTAAACTAAAAAGCAAGAACAAGCATCATTAGAATGATGTTGGTTGGCATGAATGTATGGGGAAAAAAAAATCAGATTGGTGAATACAGGAAAGCTGAGTATTTATATGGCAATCCTAATGCATGAGTCCAAAATATTGGCTTCCACAATATTCCACTACCTAGTGTTAGCACCTCTTATCTTCCCTGCCTTCCTTTCCGGCTAGTTTTAGGTATGTTTCCATAATTTTCCACTAGGTATTTTCCTACGCCTTCTAACATTCCCTTTGTGATCTCTGGGTCAGAACTATCAAGCCACAACAGCAGTGAAACAGAGTGGTACATTTCACACTCTGCTGCACTTCAAAGCCATGGAAGGTGTGTGTTACACCAATATTTTCTCCTGCTTTGAGCGAAAAGATAAGTAAACATGCCCAAGAGGTATGTCCAGCTCAGCCCTCATAAACAGAGTGGCTGTCTTTTACTCCCCATATTCAGAAGGAAGCTGGAAGACCTGTTTTAAGGTAGATGGTTTAAGTTCAAAATATCAAGGTGAAGAGACTGAGAATCTCGATTTGCAGAGCTCCCTGCAGGTAACAACAGTTGTCCGAAGCATGTCAAATGACTGCCTGCATTTTGCTGCCATAAAATAAACAGAATATTTTCACTGGGCCACCTGGGTCAAAGGGTATCTTTCTCAAGCCAGATGGTTGCATTAAGAAAATCACATTCTGTGGTGTGAAACAGAGGTCTCACCACAGACCTCTACAATGCAGCAGCAGTAATTCACGAAGCTTTGTGGATCAGCCACTAGAGGGGGATTTAATTTTGCCAATGATTATGCATGTACGTGAAATCCCACAGTACTGACCCGGGATGTTACCTCCAAATAGATTCTGGTGCTTAAGGCAGATAAAAGATTTCTTTGACAGTGCAAGCAACTGACTTGAGAGTCTAGTCTCATATTTTTAATGTTTTATACAGGTATAATACCAAGGCATCATCTAGTATCAGTTGGTATACATGAAAGTGCATATGAAATATGCACCGTATTCATTAGGCTTCCTCTTCAGTGCCTTTAAAGGCAGAGGATAATCCTACCTAGGTGGATTTATCGGGTTATGTCTTTGACCGATTTGAAAGATTAAATGTCAAACACCTCGTAAAAACTAGCACACTCACAAGCTTTTCTACACTGCCTCTGCCTTCACCTTTTGCACACAAGAAGCCAAGGAAGCATTTTTCTGCCACACTGCACTGACTCTTCAGTGTTTTGTGGACTAAAAAATCTGTGCACTCTGCTGGGCATCCCAGGGCCCCAGCATCAAGGGCGCAGCAGCACTAAGATGGAGAGTTTGGGAGCAAATCAGCTGTCTGGGAAGAAAAGACAGGAGGAACTATTGAGCGGATTCCTGTGGATCAGAGACTGAGTGGGATCACCATAACGTGAAAGTGGTGGGAGGAGACAAACTTCCCTTGTGCAAAAGCCACAAAATGTATCTCCAAGTACAGGCAGGTCCATCAGCATGCTGGGCACTCGTGCTGAAACTGGATGGTTTATGGAAAAATTTGGTTCTGTAACGTGTTCTGAGAGCATTATGTGAATTATTGTTCATATCACCAGGAGTCACTCTTTATCTTCTTTTCTGAATATGATCACTATCCCTGGTGCCACTTTTCATTTTGTAATGACTCTGCTTCTATTTAAGACAAGGTGCAAGGAGGTATTATTTTATCATTATATTCACATTGTCATATGAAAAATAGTTTTATCTTTATAAGAAGCAGTTAAAAAGAGAATATTTGATTTGAACAGAAATTTAGGTTCTTAACAACCAGCTGCACGGGTGATGTACTTTGTTAATTTAAATAAGGCTGTTTCAAAATACTTACTGTAATTCAAAATTCAAGTCTAACAGTTATGTCTAGTAGATGCCTAGAGTTACATTTCATTGTACAAAGAAAAATTGTCTTCTTGCTTACCAGAAAGAACATCCGTTGCTGTAAACCTTTTCCAGACAACTTACTGAGACTGCCCAGTCTAATAAACTCCTGTGGGAAACAAATACAAAACAAAAATGTATCTCCTGCAAAAATGATGATTTTTAAAGTATGTAAACAGAAATATGACTACTTGGTCATACAAATGACTTGACTATCAGTTACCACGACTTTTAATTTTATTAAATATGGTAGAAATCTAATTTATAGGATAATTCCTTTCTGTTTGTAACTGTCTTTAGGATAAACTCCTTTCATTCATTTTAAGAAAATTCAGCTGAGCAAAATTGTCTTTACCTGACATTAATTCCGTCAGACAGCTCCCTCTTTCGTCAGTTTTTAATGAGTACTTTTCACAGCACAAATGACATAAAAACTAATGATATGTATGTTCTTGGTTAGCCACTGGTAATCTTCTGTGGTGCATAAGGCATACATTGCCTTCATCCCCTGCAATGTTATACCAGCTACATGACAACATCACCATGAGCAGCAGACAAAGAAAGGCGTTTGTCTGGCAGTGTGAGTTATCCCAGCACCATCCATGCCATCTAATACAGCACATTATTTCAGACCATAGTGTTTAAGAATGTTAAGGGATGGAAATAGAGGAAAAGTAGCACATCTGAAACTTTCAAAAAGCTGGATTTCCTGGGCTTACTGTGAACTATGCAGCAATTCACCCTTATATTTCTCTGAAACCCATGAAAATAATCATTTTTCAGTCACTCCCTCTGGCTTCTGCTAAGAGGTTTATATTTATTCATTACAATCTTTCTAAGGTCATTCTAGTCACAACTGTGGATGTAAAAACCTATCAAAGCACCTAAATTACCTGCATTTTAGGAATAAACTGGCTAAGATTAACCTGTTCAGAGAACCAATCTGAATGCCTTAGGCTTGCTGTCATGTGTCCAGTCTCCCTACCTGCACTGCCTAAGGGCTGAAGGGTGGAAACGTGGCTAGAGGTCATTATCCCTATACCACAGTAGGCTCATGCTACCAGAGGGGCCACTGGAAGCTGTTGTTGGCCACCAAGGAATATTAATCGTAATTAGTACCAGGTGGTACCACCCTGCAGTCCCTGGCAGACTCAGCACCACCACGGCCAGTGGTGGTGACCACTCCAGAGCTGCAGGTCACTGCCACCTGCACATACAACCAGCCACGGGAGGCTTTCAAGTCCAGCACAGGAATCCTGCTCTGGGACAACCTGAAAAGGATGGGGTTACGGCGGCATTTGCCTCCCAGCCCTGCCTGCACCAGGGCAGGGACTAGAGTCAGAGCCAGAAGAGCAGCCAAAGGGCTGGAAGCAGCAACACCCTGGGCATGTGCCTGAGCATGGTGGCCAGTGCTTCTTGCCTTGGCAGGCAAACAACTTCTACCCCCATCTGCCTTTTCCGTGAACTTCCTAGGACAAGAAGACTGCTCAGACTTTAAATAGACTAGGGCAGCAGAAATACCCAATGACAGCACTTAATTTCAGGTGATAGAGAGATGCACAGGCTGTGAAATGTCCCGAGGGACCTGCCAAGGATGTGAGCAGTCTGTGGATCACTAGAAAGAAACATGAGCTGTGGCAGCTGCTTGGAGACAGGGAAGAGGTAAAGGGAGGGAGTGGGGAACGTCAAGTCCAGAGATACCTGTGCTCAGCACTGCCTTCCCAATGGTACATCAAACCCGGCCACAAGCTCTGATTTTGGGTATTACACACAAAAGTCAAGAGAGTGGGGAGGAAACTACAGCAAAAGACAACTCTCAAGTTTGCACACACAGATACATTTGCCTAGGAAAATAAAAAAGGCTGCAAATATTACACAGTGGCTCATTTCTTCTGAAATGAGCCTTTGCTTTTAAAAAAGCATGGTAAGTAAGAAAGAGACGTTGGTATTCTTACACCAGAATTAGAAGTGTTTACTTAAGGCAACACTGTCTCAAAAATTATTGCCTAATGTTACATGTAGACTGAAGAGACTGCTCCTCCCCAGGGCTGTAAGTTTCAAAGCAAGGCTTGGTGAAAGGGCTGAAGGTCTTCCAGCACAAATGCCTTACTTGCCTTTAATCTGTCAAGCACTAGCATCGACTGCTGGGAAAAGAAAATAAGGGCAGCATGAAATGTGCAACTGCTCAAGCTCTGAATGCTGTGATAAATACTACATTTTTACTGCCTCTGTTGTAAAAGATGTTTGGAACTGACTAAAACTGTCCAAATCTATACAAAAGACAGAACTTAAAAAATCAGTAAAAAGGTATAAAGAGGATTGCCTTTTCCTGCTTTAAAGGTGCTGCTTTCTATGGTGTGCTGGGTTCAGCTGGGGTAGAGTTAGCTTCTTCACCGTGACTGCTATGGGGCTGTGTCTTGGATTTGTGCTGGGCACAAGTAGCTGAACACAGGGTTGATAATAAAAGATGTTTTTGTTATTGCTGAGCTGGGCTTACACAGAGCAAAGGCCTTTTCTGCTTTTCCTACTGCCACACTGGTGAGGAAGCTGGGGGTGCACGGGAGGTTGGGTGGAGACACAGCCAGGACAGGTGACCCAAACTGACCAAAGGGATATTCCAGACCAGATGACATCATGCTCAGTATACAGACTGGGGGGGAAGAAGAAGGAGGAGGGAGACATTTGGAGTGATGGCATTTCAAGTCCCCATTACGTGTGATGGGGCCCTGCTCTCCTGGAGGTAGCTGAACGCCTGCCTGCCCATGGGGAGCAGTGAATTAATTCCTTGTTTTGCTTTGCTTGTGTGTGTGGCTTCTGCTTTCCCTATTAAACTATCTTTGTCTCAACCCATGAGTTCTCTTGCTTTTACCCTTCTGATTCTTTCCCTGGTCCTGCTGTTGGGGCAGTGAGCGAGCAGCTGTGTGGGTCTTGGCTGCTGGCTGGGGTTAAACCATGACATTTGGCATTATGATGTTTACATCTGACAGTTTTTGGTGACAGAAAAAGGTTTGTATGAGGAAAGGCAATTTCATACCTGCCCCTAATAAACAGGTTTTTAAAACATATCTAATGATTGGAAATTGTATCAAATTTTGATCACAACTCTGTTACTTACTCTTTCTGGGATCACCAGATTGTCCATGCCTATCAAGTCTTTCTTCAGTTCATGCAGCTTCTGGAAGTTCTCCATCTTTATCATATTACCATGGAGCTGAGCCACCATTTCAGAAATCTCAGCCAAAGCAGCTAGATGGACAAATCCATAAAGTGCTTATTAAAAATTTACAAGAACGTTCAAAAAGAAATATGGCTTTTGTCGGCAGTACCCAGCTCATGAACCGTCTTGTGCTACTCTTCTCTACAGCATAAAGCTACTCAGGCAGACTAAAACCCACACAAACTCTGGACATCGACTTACACAGTGGAAGGGGTGGAGTGTTGTGATGAAGAGACAGCCTATTTCCTAAACCAAAAGTTTGCTCTATTTTAGCCCCAGGAACTTTATAAGTACAGTAAGGTCAATCCAGAGCACCAACACATGAGTTTTCATAAAGGACTTAAATTCCTACAACTCTGATCAGTCTAGCGATGCTCTTTATGCTTGAAAAAACGCATTTTTTCCCCTGCTTGCAGCACACTGGGTCAGGTTCCTATTTGAAAACAGCAGGAAATGGCAGTGTCACTTATTGTATCATTTCAGATGGCAAACATCTCGGCGTTTGTCCTCAGTCCTGTCAATGAGACCAACTAAAGGGCTGCACGTCACTGAGCCACCTCACAGCTCTACTTCATTGTCTCCAAAGACACTGGCTGACTTTAGTGCCAGAATAGCACTTAGAGCCATTTGTGTTAAAAAACCACAGCCACGTGAACAGTAACAGTGGTTCCATTTTCCTTCTTACATCATTGCTCAGTTCATGCACCTGCTAGGGGGAGAGCTATGCTCTCTGCTGCGAATCAATTCACTTTTTTTTTTGCTTTCTTTAGACTCTGCCCGATAAGAAAAATCTGCAAACGCCTTAGTAAGAGACTGATCCCAGAGTGATGGGGTCTCTAAGTCACACTGTCCTTCTCATGTTCTCTTATTTTCACCTGTGAAATCTATGTTCGTATCCTTTTCAAAAGTGGAGCAGGAATCAGACTGCTACACTCTCTGGGGAGAGAAGAATGGACACATCATCCTCATCCTCTACCCTCTGCTGAAAGAAATGCAGGCACTAATTGCTGCCTTGTTTGAGATCCTTCAGGCAGCAGCGACATCTGGGCCAACACCTGTGTCACACAGCACTCCAGTGTCACCAGTCTCTGTGGCACTTCTACTGCCACAGGTCAGGTTGGCTCTGCATTCTTGGCACTGCCTGCTGTGGGTGTCATCCCACAGAACCTGAGGGAGCTCAACTCACACCTTATGCCTGGGAGCAGTCGTGCTGAGCACTGCTCCCTGCCCAAGTTTTTCCATGGATCTGCACCAATGCTGTACAGATAACGGAGTTATCCTTAACCACACACAGCTTACAACAGCTGCGGGGGCTGGGGGCCAGGAGAACAAACCAGCTCAAAGAAACGGCAGGCAGCGAGTTCAGGCTACAGGAGGGCAATTTCTTCATGTTTGGAAAAAAAAAAAAAAAACACCCCACACCCAACCCATGCTGGCTGCTTTGAGCTCCTGAAACATATCACGGAAATGGTAACAGAGCAAACTGTATGTCTTGAAAAAAAAGACAAATAACACTTAAAGACATAATAACGGCAGCCTTACTGGGTCGGACCAAGGGTTCACCTGGGCTAGTATTTTGTGTTATTAGGGGATCTCTAGGGAAAGCTAGGAACAACACAAGCACGTATGGTATGTTCCCTGTGCTCTCTCCCAACCTCCCAACTGTTTTCAGTTCAAGAGACTTCCTGAACCTGCTGTCATTTCTGTGTGTTTAATAACCCCCAGCAGAATTCTCTTCCAAATACCTGCCCAGACTGTGGCATAATGTGTACAGAACAGCAACCTTAATCCTACTGTTTATGGTGTTCTGAGTGCTGGATTTTGCAACTCAATCCTCTTTTGATGTAGGTTAAAAAAAAAAAAATAAAGATTTTTTTTCTTCAGCCATACATCTCTAATGGATTTGGATGCCATTCCCCAGCTCCAGGAACTGATGTCTTTTCTCTTACTTACCTCTTGAATCCCTGAAGTCTACGTGGCTTGGAGGGTAGTGCTTGCAAAGCCTCTCCATTATCTGCTTGTAGTGCATAAGCCTGTGTAAAGGTCTGAGGAGGAAGGTATTGAGAGGCAAGTAGCAGACTTTCTGTAGTTCAAAATCTCTGCAAAAGGTCTCCAGCTTGCGAGAGTTCTTGATCCCATCCTCCAGCTCCATTAAAATCTCATTGTGCTTTCGCAGGTGAATTGTCAGTTGCTTTAATGCATGAAAGAAAAGAGGAGGCTCTCTCTCAGCGATCACTGAGAGACATGACTCAGCCCATACCTAATCCAATAACACATCCAACTAGCACAGCAGTGGGGATTTTGCAAACAAAATCACAGTACAACACGATGGCTCTGATATTCACTTGCCACGGAGAAAAGGCATTACTCATTTGAAGTAGACACCCCCACCCCCTCTGCATTCCCGGGAAAACAAAAGTACACGACTCAACAAAACTAAGTCTCTTATCAGCGAGAAATCCAAAGGCAAGGAGATGACATGAACACAGCTCATGCAAGTAGGTGCAGTGGAGACAGCCAAAAAATGTGAATGGGATTTTCTAATAGGATGAAGGGATTTAAGTGCCCCAGTTTCCTTAGGTGGTTTTGGGGAACTGAGATGCAGGCAAATGGACTTCTAGCTTCTGCTCTCCTCTTATTAACGAGAAGTTGCATCTCAAACACAAAAACAGAGGCGTTGCCCGACAGAAATGCATATGTTACAAGCTCTTCATCCTTGGACAACATCCTTTTCTCCTTAGTGCAGTCTAAATAATCCCACTGGCAGCAGGGGAGCTGCACACCAGCAATGAATGAGGTTTGCATGAAACACATAACTCCGTTTAAGTCTCAGCATCATCGATATTCACAACTCCCCCTTAAAACAATTCCGCAGTATTTTTTAAACAATTTCTACAGGGAATTAATTGTGTTTTGCAAAAGGTGAACTGGTCCTTCAAGATGTACAGAGCTGTTCTGAGCAGCCAGCTAAAGTTTTCCAGTNGAAGTAGACACCCCCACTCCCTCTGCATTCTCAGGAAAACAAAAGTACATGACTCAACAAAACTAAGTCTCTTATCAGTGAGAAATCCAAAGGCAAGGAGATGACATGAACACAGCTCATGCAAGTAGGTGCAGTGGAGACAGCCAAAAAATGTGAATGGGATTTTCTAATAGGATGAAGGGATTTAAGTGCCCCAGTTTCCTTAGGTGGTTTTGGGGAACTGAGATGCAGGCAAATGGACTTCTAGCTTCTGCTCTCCTCTTATTAACGAGAAGTTGCATCTCAAACACAAAAACAGAGGCGTTGCCCGACAGAAATGCATATGTTACAAGCTCTTCATCCTTGGACAACATCCTTTTCTCCTTAGTGCAGTCTAAATAATCCCACTGGCAGCAGGGGAGCTGCACACCAGCAATGAATGAGGTTTGCATGAAACACATAACTCCGTTTAAGTCTCAGCATCATCGATATTCACAACTCCCCCTTAAAACAATTCCGCAGTATTTTTTAAACAATTTCTACAGGGAATTAATTGTGTTTTGCAAAAGGTCCTTCAAGATGTACAGAGCTGTTCTGAGCAGCCAGCTAAAGTTTTCCAGTATATGGTAGAATATTAAGCAGCAGCAAAAAGAAACTGAATACATAAATTGAATGGACTTGAGAGGACATTCTGACTTAATCTGAAGTTTCTGCTTTTTGACACATTTCCAGTCAACTCTCTCTCTCCTGTGATTTGTGACATGTTTACCAGAAACATACCTTCCCTAGAGCCAGGCTGCTTCCTGCACACACTGCATATTCATTTTACAAGTTTGTAACTTAGACATAAGACACAGGAGACCCTCTGGGCATCTATAGAGGCTGCCCATTAATTACTTGCTCTTAACTTCTTTCCTGTGTTAGTTAAACAAGTAGTGTCAGTTTGCAGATCTTTTAACAGGTCTCATGGTAAGTAAGTACAGTTTTATCTAACTTTATTGTTTCTTGTGCAGTTCTTTAAGTTGAACTAGTTCTTGCCTCTTTCCTCCACATATCAGTTGATCAGTGGTGGTGGATCTGAAAGCAAAGAGATCTTCCCCCTCATGGGAAAGGGAAGATGGGAAAGGTGAAAGCACACTGCCAGGTCTAAGTTACAGTGAGGACTGTACACTGCCTTTAGACTAGTGCCCCAAAAGGACCTGCCGACAGCAAAGGACACACAATTTAATGTTCCAAGATACCAAGAGCTGAGACAGGGTCTGTCAGAAGCTCTCTGGTATTCTAAAAATTGTTTGTGAAGAGATGCACACTTCCTGAGTGCAGGGATGGAGGTAGAAAAGTCCCCTCTACATTTTCTCCAATGCAGCTGAATTACATCTTGAGGGGAAAAAGCAGTTCCTGGCTAAGTACACTGCAGAGAGAATAAGGCTGCCTTATTGATGACAAGGCTGTCTGTGTTGGGGATGGTAAATCGAGATTTCTGTGTTCCCTTTTTCTGATCTGCTGTATAATTGCTTGTGCGTCACTTCACTTCCCCACATCTCTCTCTGTCCTTCTGAAAGATAAACCAAGTCCTAGTGAACATCTCGGGAGAGCTGTAATGATTAAACTGCCCTTTCCTCCGGCCAAGGACTCAAGGCTGCTCCATTTACCAACTGTAGAATGCCCAAGTGGCCGTCCCCAAGGAAAGATTTACTGGAGAGTTTGAAAATCGCTCTGAGATCTGCATGCTGAAGGTGAAGTGCCATGTGTTGCCCCACACCGACGTCGATGTGCAGATACATTACAGTAAGGTGAGCTTACATCCAAACTGTACAAGTCCATAGGGTTTTCACAGGCTCCTGTGCCTGCATTCCATGCTGTTTTCTCAGTAACACAGAGCATCAAGAATAATGCTCTGGCCAGGCCAAGAACAGTTGCAAAGTCTGCTGAACATTACTCCTAGATTTATGCTTCATTCATGTATTTTTACTTCTAGCTTTAAAGGGATCAGAGACAATGATTCTCAGGATTCAAAAACCTTTCACCTAACTTGGCACTGTAGTGCACAAATATAACTTTCCCAAGTCAAATCAATATCCAGTTTATGGTCACTAATCCTGTAACATCTTAAGATGAGTATTTGCATGAAAAAGGCACATTCAGCATTTGAGAGGTCTCTTCAGCCACACAAATTCCAATGCTTTGTCTTCCTAAAGGAAAAAGGAACTGGAAATGAAATATTCCTGTACTTTTGTGTTTGCTGCTTCTGTATTAGGAGAGTGGAGGAAACGGGCTGGACAATTTAAAATGAGCTTGCAATTCTGAAATCCCAGGGAAATCCACCAAATGCTTTCTACGTCATCAAAGGAAACTTCCACAGCATAAGCCTTGATTACAATTGGCAAAAACCAGCACAAGAGGCAACATCATATAAAAATGAAAAGCATGTTAATGTTAATCCGTGTCAAAGCTTAATAGTTATAGGATCATTCCTACCTTCATACTCTGAATGTTCTTTAGCATAACATCTCCGATTCTTTGGTAATCTCCTTTAATGTGAGCATTAGAGCGGCCTTCCCTGTCAGCAACAGAAATGCCACACACTTCAGTCATGCAATAAAACTGCATAATCACTTACAAGCACTGAAACTCAATAGCTCATTTCTTTTAAAATCCTGACCCCCGTGCTCTTTCGCTCAGAAGCGTGTGAGGAATCTTCCTGACAGACATGAAATTCCCAGGTACATTACACCCTTCACCGAGCCTGCCTTCACTCCTAACAACAGAGAGGGCAGGTACTTAACAGAAGGATTAGACTTTTAAAGAAAATTGCTAGCGTTTTTGAACACACCAAGGAAGGCTGGAAATGGTTTGGGGAAAAAGGAGATATCAAAATCCCATGAGAATATGTGATCTTAGGGCAGAAGGTTAATTCTGTTCAGATACAATGATTGAACCCCAGAACAGGACCTGGGGGTTGTTCTTACTCTGAAAAACTTTCTGCTTGTGCAAGGGACAGTGGGATTAAAAAAAAAAAAAATCCATCCAGCATCTGGCTTTGACTCATAAGTGTTACATACTGGCAGGAATTTTCGTTCAGTATGTCACTTACGGTATTACAAATGCAAACTGCTGCCTCCCACCCAGCCAGCTGCACTTCGGTGAGTGCAGCACTTGGGAGAAACACGGTTCCTGATAAAAAAGATACTCCTGTATCTAAATCCATGTGTGAGACAGGCAAGAATAGCACGCTCTGAGTGAAACCAAACACATGTTTTTTGAAAAATCATGACTTTAAGAACCTAACTGTTACAGATCTGTTCCAACCAAGCTATGCTTTTTAAAAGAAACTCACTAGGAATGTGTGGGGAGAAGCATTGTCCCCCTCCCCTTTCCAATTTTATCTTTCAACTGAAAAAGAGACTCCATTGATAAACAAGAGATTACTCCACGTTCATTTGAACAACACCTAATTTCATAGGCTGTCTTTAATAATCTTCTATTTTGTTAACTCTCTCAGGCACCCACATGCCTATTTAGGCAAAGAAAACCAGTTCTTGACAAGATTTCCTAATGTTTTTTCTGAACCCAAAGGCTACACTGGGGTAGGAAGTTGGGTTGTGTCAGTGGTAACTTTAATTACCATGGCTGTTTTGCAAAAACATTATGTAATATAGACATTGCCATAGTCAAATCATGCCCAAGAAATGGTCTAGACTGAAAGTAACAGCAGAGGTACGTATGGACATCACAAGACTACAGTTTTTACATTACCTGAGGATGAAAGTACAATTTCTGTCTTCAGGAAGCCTCTGTCTGTCAAATCATCTCCACTCTATGCTGTTCCTTAATTCTCCCTTCCCCCATGTCCTACCCATCCAGCAGCTCTCCCCACTGCGATTTCCTCTGACAGGTTGTAAATAAAACCTTCCAGCCACTAAAGCTCTGCTCCAAGTGGTGCATATCAAAGTGCCCCTGACTGAAAACCACAACCATTTGAAGTCCAAGGCAGTAGCACCACACTGGCAGGAAGTAAGGGAAAGCCACCCTCCACCCATGGAGCCAGCATGCAGCATCCCCTCCCGAATGGTTCACACTGGGCCTCTGCACACAAGCTCAGAAATGTCAAAGCCAGATGAAACTGTGCTGCTGCCAGCGATGGCAGGGTATTCAGCAATTATCTCTATAAGAATTCTTGCTTTACATGTTATTCTCTCACTCTCTGGCACTGCCTAGATCCTTTACCATGTCTCTACATTTGATTTAATCTCATGGACCTCGGCAGTTTTGTACCTTTCTGAGTATGAAATATATAGTTATCTACTTACTGCCAAGATAAATACTAAGTACATCATTACAGACCGCTTTTTCTAGAGACTGCTTTTCTGATCTGAAGGCTATGATACAGATTGGGTAGAATACACATTGTGAATTTCTTATCTACTATCTAGCTACTCAGAGGCTGAGCCCAAGCCTACCAAAGTCACAGTGAGTGCTTCAAACAGCTAATATTTAGTGTCATTGTTCATGGAACAGTCAGGTCCTTATTTCCTAAAAGCTGGACCCTCTTCAGCACCACCAGCACTGACTGCTTGCACAGAATCCCACCACATCAGTCACACACAAAGCATCAGGTACAGTCCCCGTTCACTGGCCTTGGTCACAGACTTTTAGGGCTTTCAAAACTTACTCTGCATCTTGGCAGAGTGACCGAGAGAAGGGGGTTCCCCAAAAGCAACAGCCTCTCTCCAGCTGTTGGCTGAACAGTGCAGAGCTGAATGGTACCAGAGCCCTCAGCCTAGGCTGACAGACGTGGCCTGTGCTGTACACAGATGCATTCTGCTGGAAGAAATAAACCCAGGGTTTTCTTAGAAGAAAATACAGAAATATGGTGGCTGTGTACTGCTCCTTGTTCCAGCCACTCTTCTTGCTTTAGTTATTTATTTCCTGGCAAATAAATTTCCCTTGCAACAGAGAGGATTTTCCCACTGGGGATGGTGCACAGGCATGTAGGCTTTGATGTGGAGCAGTGAGGCAGGGAAAGCTGAAGCTGGGCATGAGGGAACATGACAGCTTCCCATCTGCCTCCTAAACCCCAACCTCCACTCTACCCCAGCTCCACGCTGGGACCCCAGAGCAAACCCTATGCTACACTGCCATCTTCCCCAGCTCCTCAACGTGCAAATCCCAAGAAAACAAGAAGAAACACCAAGAAAAGAGCATCCAAATACACAGAATGTAAAAATAAAACCCAAACACGCAACATATCCAATGATGTCTTACTGCTGCAACAGCCCAAAGCACAGGAGCAGAAAAGAGAGCTCTCCCTGTGGTGTATGTTTTGAATAACAACAGTCAGCTTGCTGAGAGGGAAGAAGCTGCTCATTTGTTGTGCATCAATGGCTAAATTGTTCTTCTTGCTCCTTGTTTTCACGGGTCACTGTTTGAACATGGTATCTATCTGCCAGAGACAAGGGACAAAGCTCAGGGCCTAGGGTCTCACAGCTTTTCATCAGGAGCTGATTTATGATGCCCATCTCCATAGAAGATGTAGGAGCTGCTTTCCCCACACATAATGTGCCCTTACTCCACTGACATTGTGGGGGGAGGTTTAAAGCCACTGAAAATCATGCTGAAAAATGAGGATATTATCGTATAATAAGGTAATTTCCCATTTTTATCCAAGTTGTCCCTTCCTTTTTACAGCAGTGCAAGTGTACAATAGCAAGAGAAGAGGAGACTGAGTTATACCTGGTAAGAAATTTAGACACTACCTTGTGTATATATTACTCCAAACAGCCATCAGCTTAACTTTCAGGGATTACATAAGCAGCCCTGCCCAATTTTCGAATTACATAAAGTTCTTAGTGTATACAATTGAAAAAATAATGGAAAGAAATCTCAAGTCAGCCTCAATCAGAAGGAACAGAAATTCGATTGGGATGGTGGAAAGGCAAAAAAGAAGAGAAAGATATCTCAATAAAGATTTTTTTTTTGGAAGTAAACACAAAAGTCTCTGATTGCAGTCCTTGAATTGCAGCCAAAATAATAATAAATCAATTGTAACAAATTATATTTACAATGTGTGACCTTGTGTTACATGCTCAGAAACTCCCTCCTCAATAGGATAGCTGGTTCTTTGAAAACCTAGACACTTTGAAGTTTTTATGACTTTATTATTAACTAATGTTCTAATATTAAAAAATACCTTAAACATTCCCCATTACAACTGCCTTTTAAATAGGAGGAATGTTTTGTAAGTGGAAGAGAAGAGTCAGTAAAAGCAAACACCCCCTTCCTTGCTCACACCCTGCTGTTACACAGCGCTTCTTACTGCCCTGCCCGTTCCAGCCGGCACTGCAGCTGCACTTTCAGCAGAAAGTGGTGTATGACACGCTGCTCAGAGCCTAAGAAATGCACTGCTGAAGCCATCTGAGCTTCCCAGAGCCATACCAAGCTTTTGGAGAGTGTGTATACATTTAAAGACTTTGGGATGGCTATCCCTGTTGTGGGAGAGACCTAATCTTCAGCAAACATGCACCAATAACACTTTCCAACGGTGAGGGATCCGAGCAAGTAACACCATGGCATGAAAATAAGCTGTAAATGCAACAGCATTCCATATCTTGCTGTGGAGCAGCCTCAGAGCTGATCCTGGGCATATCCTCCCGGGAGAGCCACAGAGATGGATGCAACACGGCTCTAGCTCTGACTAATAGATCCTGGATGTGCTATTTCTCTCCCACGATTCCCAGTTAATTTGGGCGTAGCACAGCTCCAATCCCCAGAGGTACCCAAAAGTGACTTCAGCGATGAAAACTATTCTCTCAAAATCGAGCCCAGTGTGCTGGCACCAAGCCCCTCTCAGTGTCTCTGTCTCAGGAATCCGCAGTGCATAACTCAGGGGTTTGTACAACACATACCTCATTTCTGTTCACAGGACAAAGACACTTTTGAAACTGTCCTCGTGCCTCCGCACCAGACATGCAGAACCAGCTGAACAGCCAGAGCTCCGCTTTCGGAAAGGCAGATAAGGACTGCTGCCTTGTTTATATAAACTGTCTATCAGGCTGTTCTTCTTGAGCGCAAGTATTTCTTCTCAAACAAAAAATGGTTAATAAATCAACATTTGGCTCATCTTCCTACACCTCCCTGAGTGCTGTTTTATTAGAGGTTTTCAATTTTGCTTCCATAAATCCTGATTGCGCCTTCTCCTTTCATATGCTAAGATTTAAGAGCCCTTTTTTTTGCAAATTACCAGCCGCACATTCCCATCTGGTAACGCTGAGCAGCAGCTTTCCTCAGAAAGATGTGGGAGTCAAACTGCCAGCTTCCCTGGAAGAAGATGAGTCTGCCCACTTCTGGGAAGTACAGAACGCTTTTCCTTCCTAGCACAAGAATAAGGCCCAAAACACAGATTTGTACTACCTGATGAGGGCTTCCTTGGGCAGAAACAGCTATCCTGGCTTGCTCCGGCATTGCTCTCTATGTTCCTCAATGGTCGGCCAAAGGGGGATACTTATGGTTGCCATTTGCCACTTTATGTCAGCATTTAAAGAAACCAGTGTGGAAACTTTTAATACATTTAAAGGGGTGTGGAAAGATGAGCTCAATTTTTTTGGATGGAAAATGGTGCTTGTGGCCCAAATTAATAGCTTATTAAGCAGCTGAGGTAAAAGGAGTAGAATCTAACTGACTTCTCAGACTGAACTGGCCAGAAGTTGATGAAATATGTCACACTCTTCCTGCACTGCCCACACCTCTTCCTCCTAGCAATAAAACCTCACCGGCCATGGGAAACAGGAGCCAGTTTTAAGTCACAGACATATGCCTCCCATATTTTCTCCCAGCAAAAAGGCTTATGAGCTCCTGGCCTTGCACCCAAAGCCTTGCTGAGGAGCAACCTGCATGTGTCCTGGCAGCCAGGACAAGGATCTGGATGCCCAAGTGCCGGATGCAGCTCTTCTGGCACTTGCTCACAGAACAGCCTGACGTGCTGTTCCTTCTCACACCTGAGGCAGCTTCCTGCTCTTCTCCTCTTTCCTTCCCGTGTGAGAGTGCAAAACACCATGCCTGCCTGCATCCACTGAAGGTCATCCTTCCTCTCCTCAAACCACACGGCCTCCAGTGGGGTGTTTCACCTGTTCCTAGGAACACGGCCAGCCTCCAGAGCTTAGCACGATTGGGGCAACCGAGGAGATTCATGGGCTGCTTTACTGGTCCTGCAGCAGCACAGGTGGGGCTGGAAACACAGCCCAGAGCATGGTATCACTGATCTTAGGATGCTGTGCAATAAAACCACCAGGAATCTTCCCAGTTTCATGGCCAGCAAGAAACTCTGGCTGAGAAAAATACACTGAATTCCTATATTCTGCAGATGGCTATTGGTGTCAGTATCAATCTATGTTGTTTTAGAAATGTTACCACTAGGCACTGGACTCTGAAATGTGCTGCTCTTAGGAAATGCAGTACTAAAGAGAAAAATGGGTGTAAAGAAACAGATTGGACCTGCCAGAATCTATAACCAGGTCAAAAGGATACTGGCCCTTAAGACATTCTGCAGCAAACAGCCTGCCCCTGACTGCAGATTCAAACACTTCAGAAGCCTTCAAGCAAGCCAGAAATGCTCTTAATAACGTATACAACCCGAGTTTCTTCCAACCAAATACTAAAAGTCTCTAGATGTTTTAACAAATTAAAAGCATGAAGACATCTAACAATTGTTATGCACAATGCCCCTGAGCCTTGCTCTCCTCACAGCTCTTTTTCATCAGCCTCAGCTTCAGTATGATCCAAGGCCTAAGAGAGCAGGAATGACCTCCTATTAGATCTTCCAACATGCAGCTCGAAGGTTTGAAACAAACCTTAGAGAACTGCACTTATGTCTGTGTAGAGTGAGCAGGCTGAATTGCACTTTAAGTTGATAAAACCCAGCATCCTACTCAGTAGAGGAACACAGATGACTGGTTGCAGGCTCTCTGTCTCAGACAAGCTTCCACACCACATGTGGGTAGCTAGGGGGTTTCCAGCAGCTTGATGAAGTCCACAACTCTTTCATTTAAAGGCCCTTTTTTTGTAGGACATGTCACCCTCTGACAAACGCAGAGCAAGCTCATGTCTCGGGACAAGTGTCCCACCTTCCTCCCCTCATCCACCCACCTGGAAATTTAAGAGCTGACATGGAAGAGTCAGATTTAAATGAGCTGGCTTGAATCCTGCCCACACCTGCCTGCAGCTGCACCACCAGCTCAGCCAGGCCCATAATTTGCAGGGCAGCTGGAAGCAACCCATCCGGAGGTGGTGAACACAGCCAGAGCCCACTGCCTTAAAAACACCTGGGGCCAAAGACAGAGGTATCGTTCTGGCAGTGTGGCCACTGAGCTAAGTGACCTTGATCATACTGCTGAAGGAATTTCCTACCACGTTGCCACTAGCTTCTTGTAGATGCTGAGGTGCTGTTTAATTTTGTCACTCACTGTTTAATTAAACACTAATCTCTACAGGATAGAGTTTATTGCTTGCGGCTTATCTCAGCATCTGTGGCATGATATAGAAACATCAACACCTCCAAAATAATACCTGTCAGCAAGTCTGCCTCTCTTCCCAAGGCTCGTATTCAAATCTTCCAGAACTTTAACAACAACCACTGTCTACAACAGGGGTATTACATGAGGTGCATCCAGGCTGATGGTTGCAAACCGAATGCAGACCACGGGCAGGAACGTGACTGGTTTTTTGTCAAGTGATTCAGAGCAGCTGACAGAGAATTCCCAGTGGCTTTACACTAACTGTGGAAGGACATGCAATAGCTGAGCTGACAAAGTCAGAACGAGGTGCCCAGCTGGGACAAAGTTACCTCAGCAGAATATTTTTGAACAAATTTGGATTGCAAAGTAAGTTTGCAGCAGATCAGCACTTTAAATCACAGGGCAAGTGCAGTTTAAATATGATATTAAAAGCTTTAAACTGAGGTTTACTATCCTGTGAAACCTTAGGAACCGAGGAGAAGCTGGAAAACAAAAGGTTTATTCGGCTCTAAAAGAAGCTGACTGAAAAGGAGAAACAAAGTAAAACCACGGAAACTCTATAGCCTAAATACCTTTTCTTTCTTTTAACATAACTGGCCCTTCCCTCCACTTACTACAATGTCACCTTTCCACAGCAGGCTGGCAGTGCAGCTTCATCCAATTTTTGAAAAACATCACACCTGAACAGGAGGTTTGCATCCACCTCTAATGCCACCAGAAGGATATAGGGGGTATCTCTATTTCAACATGTGCCCCAGGAGTCAGCACCCAGTGAGATTAGACTGGTCTGATAGAGAGCAGAACTTGGTCTTTACTAACTGTATAAATTTTCCTCTTCTGCCCACCTTAACCCCAACTAGTTGGGCATTAACTCCAATTACTGTTAATCTTACACCAAGGTTGAAGAAATCAGTTTTTTGTAACATCTGAAAGAACCTTCTTGGAGTACCTGTAATAAATGCTCCTTAGTGCAATGCAATTAACACCAGAACAGCCCAAGGAAAAAAAAAGAGAGATACAGGCAGGATGGCTGTGCAGAACATGCCTTAGGAGTAACTATGCTAGTTACGTGTAAATACATATACAAAGTGTATATATATGTATATAT
>VYZQ01059724.1:60148-71081 GCA_013400655.1 Mystacornis crossleyi
AATTACATCAGGAGTAGTAAGTCGACCAAAGTCCTGGGTGAGGATGTCAGCTCTAAGAGGCAGTACCACATTCCCCTCTTCCCAGAAAACACCTGCTAATTCTGCAACTGTGCAGGGTGGGTTTGGACAGCACTAGTCTGCAAAGTGCTGTGCCCTCATTCAGTGATCTCACCACATCACAAGAGCTAAACTCACACACTCTGAGACTGTGTTTTCCTTTTGTTTTGATTCATTAGTTAAAGAGGCACCCATCTTAATTAAACTGATTAATACCCATTAGGTCTGCCTGCTGTTTTCACGTGATTTTCACTGTCACTTTTCTAGCTGAGAAAGAAAAGCTCAGCTCCCAGAAAGTTACCAAAAAAATGCCTACACAGAGCAAGACAATCTAGTCCAGACAGGTCTAACCAGAGCAAGCAGAAGGCTTCTGCTTGAGCTGCTGCCTCTGATAAGATTTCAGTGGTCAAATGATTTAAGAGTCTTGCCAGGGAAGAATTACTTACTTCATCGCTATTTCATAAAAACACCGTGTTTTACTGTCACTATTACATTAAGAATAGATAATTTTCAAGCCCAGTGTCCTCTTCCAATACTCTGCCAATTTGTAGAGTGCACCTGAGAGTGTCACAGCTACGATGCTGCAGAATGAGAAGCTGGTCTGTGAAATCCTCCCAGCCTGTACCTATTCTCACAGAAACAGAACCTGGTCCTTCGCCTTCTCCTCTTTATTACTGATAAGCCTTGCTTGCAGCATGTTCTTCAAAAGAGCTGCCATGTAGAAACACTGACATTTGGCAAGAGAAAGCTTAATCCAGAATGATGATCTCATTTGCATATGTCTGTAACTGAGATATCTGAACAGCAGAGTTTGTCGAGCAAACACGAACAAAGCACGATTCAATAAACCCTGTTAATAACCAACATCTGTGACTTTCACAAATTAAGCACTACAGTAGATCACAAGGAGTTAGCAAAAAGGGAATGCAAAAATGCTAAACTGCATGAAATAATACAGATAAATAACAATCAACAGTCTTACCACAGAGCAAGTCTCTGCTCAATTTCCTTGAGAAAACCAGTGTGAAATTTGTGCAAAGGTTCAAAGTTGGAGAAAATTAGATTTTTCAGTGTTTCAGGCATGCAATCCTCTTTACTCACTGCACTCTGAAACCACTACAAAGGAAAAAAGAAGCAAAATTGTCAGTGGGTGGAATGCAGAAGGTATGATCATTTGCTGTCTTTATGTACCTAAGCCAAATTCTCCTAACAGCTAAGGCAGCAAGGATCTTATTTAGCTTGCACTAGGAATACAACCCAGACTATCCCTGACACTCTTGTGTGCTGAACTGGTGCCCTCATCAGAGATCAGGCCCTGCAGAGTTGAAAAAGGAACTCCCTGCCCCTTTGCCATCACTGATCAAATCCTGAAAATTCTTTTCAAACCCAAACTGGTTTTCAAACTGAATTTGCAAATGCTGGAGGTGCAAGAGAGTTTGCAACACTTGTAAACAATCCAGTAAAAGCAAAAAAAGTATGCTCTGCATTTTCCTTTTACCGAGTTCCATCTGAAATGCCTTTGGCAGGAGTTGGTTGGGTGAGCACCCACGCCCATGCTGCTGTGTGCACACTGAGGACATCACTTTGCAAAGTGAACAAGTGGAAGACACTGCTATCACAAAATAGGAGCAGCAGTGCCAGACACTGTGAAGACTGAAACAGGCTCCTGCTCAGTCTTGCTCCATATTCTCTTTATTTCGTCCTAATAGACTGTGGGTCACATAAAACCATAGGACTAGGCAGCCTGCCAAGGTAGCAATGCCTATTATCTTCAACATGGTAGCACTGCTCCCTCCTCACTGCCCTGAGGGGTTCCAGCTATCTGTGGTTGACTTCCAGCAGTGCCTAGAAGGCTGTTGAGACCATAGAAAGGCTGTTACAGAAGTCTTGCTTGACACTGCATCAGCTGGAGCTGAGCCAGACCTGGGATGAGGAGAGATCCCTCCCAAGCTTCCCTCTCCCCTGCTTTATCTCAGCACCAAGCAGAGCTAGTTGAAGCACATCTACCAAGTCTCAAAATTCATGCACAGCAGTTGTTTCTTTTCCAACTATGTTGGCTATTTGTTCACTCTCACTGGCCTCCTGGGCCAGCCATTTATGGAGCACAGCTGGTACAACTGTATGCTGATCTTCAGGCCTGTCCCTCTTGGTGATCCAGCAAATTCAAACTTGCCTACCACAAGAATAAAGGATGGGGTGGGACATGGGGTTTAGCGCTGAAGAGCTAAAATTTTTTGTTTCTGCAGCCAGTGGGTGAAATACTAGATGAAAATAGCAACCTGCTGTTGAGACTGCAGCAATGACTGCAGAACTGTCCCACAGAACCTGGCCTCTTCTTTGAGCCAGCTGGCTTCCCAGAAAGCAAGGGTGAGCAGCAGTGGGGCCACAGCTACCTTGCTGCCTGTAAAAGCCATGCTATATTGGCTCTGTCTAAGCTGGGGTCTGACTAGCTGCATCTGTCACATGGGATGCTGGAACAGACAAGAAGCTGAGGAGAAAGTGCATCCCCAGTGCCCAGCTGGTCCCAAAGCTCTCCTCTGAAGCATGTCCTCCTTTCCACAACACTCCACACAGGAGTCAGCAATGCACCTTACTGGGTGATTTAAGAGCTGAGAGGTCTGGAGCTGGCCAAAATGCCATGAAGGGGTTTGGATCCAGTGCCATTTCACAGAAAATGGTTATTTCAGACCAGATCTTGCACACGTTATTCTTGGAGGTGAAACAAGACTGTTGCCATGTGTGCAAAGATGGCAGCTGTTTGCCTTGGTGATTTTAACAACTGCACTCTGATCAGATACTACAGATGAATGACTCGTTCAACGCTCAGTTTCACTTAGTGAAAAATCAGAATCATTCAAATAGGTACTCCACAATATTTCATGTTAAATGGAGGGCATTTAATACAGTAGAAAACATTTATATGTGCCCCTAAGGAGCTACTTCTGTTTTAAGAGAAGTCATTGAAAACCCACAGGCATTTTTAGTAATTATAACCACAGAGCATGAGAGCAAGAAAAGGTAACTGAAGTGTGTCCCAAGTTCCTCAACCTGATACAGCTTCTTAGTGCATGTTACTAACCACAGAGCAAACCTCTACTCTCTGATTTTTGTGTTATTTCCTCCCTGGAAGAGCACGGCAAAGAATACCTCCAGTGCAGAATATTAAAGTAGCATGGAACAGCTAGGATGTTAAATGGAGCAGATGAAATACCACCACTGACTAGAGCTTCACGTGTTTCGTGAGTAACGCTCAAGTAAACATACCGATGTGATGACTTCAAGGTCCTTCAGGTATGTTCGCTCCGTAGTCGCCACTTCTTTAGCAATGAAGTAAGCTTTCTCAGTTGGGAACCTCTGTGAATTGCAAGCACATTAGGTTTTCCTCTGCCTTTACAGAGAAAAAAACTGTGGATAATAAATCACGAAGAGAGTTACAAACCAGTGACCCTTGCTTACGGTTATACCGTGACTCATGCTTCAATGTTCCTAAGCCCTGGAGCCCTACAAACAACCCTTGCCTGCAAACACAAGAGAACAAGCACTTTCTATGGGTTTTTGAGAGACTTCTTTTTCTGCCGACATGACTTCTACAGCTTTGGGATGCTGATGTTCCTTTCAGCCTATTCCTGGAGCAGAACATATTGTGAACTTCATGAAGGAATCCTTTGCAGGCTAGAAGACCATTTGAATCAAATGTCAAATTTGAGAAAATGACAAAAATTTGTGTTTGATTATTTTAAGTTTTATAATCTGGATAATAATCCACAGGAAAAATACTTAAAAAAAAAATTCAAACCTGTAAGATTTTCCCAGGCTGGACAGCCTAATAGTGGGAGAGGGGAAGGATTTTAGACTAAGGTACAGATTTAAAATGTCTTAATTCTGAAGAGCCAAAGGAACCCAGCTGATCTTCCTCTGTGCTGCTCAGGAAGCAAAAATTAAGGGAAAAACATCCATAGGTCTTTTCCCTTTGTTTCTTCCCTGGAGACAAACGATGCAGTGGAAACAGTGTGAATGCCCTGTGAAGGGAGTCTGCAGGCATCTCCTAGTCAGAATGCACCCCCATAGGAACCACCATCAGCTGGTATACACAGCAGTCACTGGCTGCTCTATCTCGGACTGGCACAGAGTCCTGACTCTGTTAACTGATTCTCGGCTTTTCTTCTTCTCAAATTTCTTTCATGTATCTTGCTAACTACGCACAGTGTGAATAGAAATCTCCCTTACACAAACTCCCACTTTCCAGCAAAGCCACTGGAGTTGTTTTCTTCCTCCTGAGATGCTCCAAGCTGAGGAGAAAAAACAGGCCACAGAAGGACAAAAGCAAGCCCCTCTCACACAGAAGCAGAGGAGGGATGAGCCAGTAGGCACCCAGAACACCCTGGCTCAGANAGCGCTGAAGAGCTAAAATTTTTTGTTTCTGCAGCCAGTGGGTGAAATACTAGATGAAAATAGCAACCTGCTGTTGAGACTGCAGCAGTGACTGCAGAACTGTCCCACAGAACCTGGCCTCTTCTTTGAGCCAGCTGGCTTCCCAGAAAGCAAGGGTGAGCAGCAGTGGGGCCACAGCTACCTTGCTGCCTGTAAAAGCCATGCTATATTGGCTCTGTCTAAGCTGGGGTCTGACTAGCTGCATCTGTCACATGGGATGCTGGAACAGACAAGAAGCTGAGGAGAAAGTGCATCCCCAGTGCCCAGCTGGTCCCAAAGCTCTCCTCTGAAGCATGTCCTCCTTTCCACAACACTCCACACAGGAGTCAGCAATGCACCTTACTGGGTGATTTAAGAGCTGAGAGGTCTGGAGCTGGCCAAAATGCCATGAAGGGGTTTGGATCCAGTGCCATTTCACAGAAAATGGTTATTTCAGACCAGATCTTGCACACGTTATTCTTGGAGGTGAAACAAGACTGTTGCCATGTGTGCAAAGATGGCAGCTGTTTGCCTTGGTGATTTTAACAACTGCACTCTGATCAGATACTACAGATGAATGACTCGTTCAACGCTCAGTTTCACTTAGTGAAAAATCAGAATCATTCAAATAGGTACTCCACAATATTTCATGTTAAATGGAGGGCATTTAATACAGTAGAAAACATTTATATGTGCCCCTAAGGAGCTACTTCTGTTTTAAGAGAAGTCATTGAAAACCCACAGGCATTTTTAGTAATTATAACCACAAAGCATGAGAGCAAGAAAAGGTAACTGAAGTGTGTCCCAAGTTCCTCAACCTGATACAGCTTCTTAGTGCATGTTACTAACCACAGAGCAAACCTCTACTCTCTGATTTTTGTGTTATTTCCTCCCTGGAAGAGCACGGCAAAGAATACCTCCAGTGCAGAATATTAAAGTAGCATGGAACAGCTAGGATGTTAAATGGAGCAGATGAAATACCACCACTGACTAGAGCTTCACGTGTTTCGTGAGTAACGCTCAAGTAAACATACCGATGTGATGACTTCAAGGTCCTTCAGGTATGTTCGCTCCGTAGTCGCCACTTCTTTAGCAATGAAGTAAGCTTTCTCAGTTGGGAACCTCTGTGAATTGCAAGCACATTAGGTTTTCCTCTGCCTTTACAGAGAAAAAAACTGTGGATAATAAATCACGAAGAGAGTTACAAACCAGTGACCCTTGCTTACGGTTATACCGTGACTCATGCTTCAATGTTCCTAAGCCCTGGAGCCCTACAAACAACCCTTGCCTGCAAACACAAGAGAACAAGCACTTTCTATGGGTTTTTGAGAGACTTCTTTTTCTGCCGACATGACTTCTACAGCTTTGGGATGCTGATGTTCCTTTCAGCCTATTCCTGGAGCAGAACATATTGTGAACTTCATGAAGGAATCCTTTGCAGGCTAGAAGACCATTTGAATCAAATGTCAAATTTGAGAAAATGACAAAAATTTGTGTTTGATTATTTTAAGTTTTATAATCTGGATAATAATCCACAGGAAAAATACTTAAAAAAAAAATTCAAACCTGTAAGATTTTCCCAGGCTGGACAGCCTAATAGTGGGAGAGGGGAAGGATTTTAGACTAAGGTACAGATTTAAAATGTCTTAATTCTGAAGAGCCAAAGGAACCCAGCTGATCTTCCTCTGTGCTGCTCAGGAAGCAAAAATTAAGGGAAAAACATCCATAGGTCTTTTCCCTTTGTTTCTTCCCTGGAGACAAACGATGCAGTGGAAACAGTGTGAATGCCCTGTGAAGGGAGTCTGCAGGCATCTCCTAGTCAGAATGCACCCCCATAGGAACCACCATCAGCTGGTATACACAGCAGTCACTGGCTGCTCTATCTCGGACTGGCACAGAGTCCTGACTCTGTTAACTGATTCTCGGCTTTTCTTCTTCTCAAATTTCTTTCATGTATCTTGCTAACTACGCACAGTGTGAATAGAAATCTCCCTTACACAAACTCCCACTTTCCAGCAAAGCCACTGGAGTTGTTTTCTTCCTCCTGAGATGCTCCAAGCTGAGGAGAAAAAACAGGCCACAGAAGGACAAAAGCAAGCCCCTCTCACACAGAAGCAGAGGAGGGATGAGCCAGTAGGCACCCAGAACACCCTGGCTCAGACACTTTATCTTCAGAAAGCAGTTTTGGATGCGATGCTCCCTTGTGGCTTTGCTGCAATGATGGGTCTGAGCCAAAGCCAAACACTCCCAGCTGAATGCTGCAGGCTGTGGCTCAAAGAGAGCATTTTCTACTCCCACAACCAGATGCTCCCAGTGATGCTGTCAGTGGTGTTCCCAGAAGAGAGAGACCAGAGAGCCTGGGTTGGACACTCCCACAACAGACCCAACATTGTTCCTTTTCTGTCACCTGGAAAATTTCTCTCCAGCAATGGAGCTGACTGTTTTGTTACAACAATCTACCAAAGTCCACTCCTTAAAAGCAAGTTAGATTTACAGGAGATCCTGTCCGAACAAGCTCCTGAGGCTGCAACCAACAGGAATGGCCCAGATTTATCATAACACATCAGAGAGAGGACAGACAAGGCCAACTTCTTTGCCTTACCTTTCTTTTGACCTCTTCCTCATCATCAGCCCTGATGCATGACGGGTCATTCAGCAAAGGGCTGACCAAGGGAGATGACTGCTTGGCATCAGGGCTCAAGTTTGGAGATAAAGTCATATTTGCCACTGATGGTCCTCCTTGGGAATTGATGGAAAGCTCTGAAAGGTGAGGGCTGCCAGTCAGAGAACCTGCTAAGAAAAATGATAAAAGAGAAATCAATTAGGACAAGCTTTCTCAAGTGTGTACCACAAGGAGTTATACTCTTAAACTGCAGCATGTGAAATTATGCTACAAGACATAGCCATCAGGGTCCTCAAACTAAGCCCAAATGGCCTTGAAGCCAGAGGAACTGCATCCACTTGCATTCACCATGGGACTTGTTAAGTGTCTTAGCTGATAAAACTGGCTGAAATTACTATCTCTGTAGGGAAGGGATCAAGGCACAGATGACTGAGCTGCAATTCTTTACAGTGAGAGTGGTGAGGCACTAGAACAGCTTGCTCAGGGAAGCTGTGGATGTCCCATCCCTGGAAGTGTTCAAGGCCAGGCTAGATGGAGTCCTGAGAAAGCTGGTCTAGTGAAAGGTGTTCCTGCCCATGGCAGGGGGGTTGGAGCTAGGTGGTCTTTAAGGTCCCTTCCAACCCAGGCCATTCTATGATTCTAAACATCAATTTAATATAAAAAAATTCATCATTGTAATCCACTCTATAGAAGAGAATAAATACAACAATACGGGAATCGTCCCTGGAGTGCCATTCTTTCCAGCGAAGTAGAACTTCAAACACTCAAATCAGTACTTCATAGGGAACTACAGGACACAAGTTAGTACAAATTTATCTACTTGAAGTCTAGAGAAAAAGGATGACTTTCTACAGCAGTGTTGCTGCTAAGACCAGTCAGATCTAACATGAAGGGAGAAAACTACTAGTTCCCCAATTTCTACACACAACACGAGTATGTATATTATACCTTGTAAGTCTTTCCATGCTCCTCTGATTGTTTGGGATGGAAATGCTAGCATTACATTTACATAAGAAAAGCAATACTTTTAATGCACAAAGCATGACAATTTCAGATTTTAACAGATATAAAGTCCCATTTCATTTTGGATTAAAAATATTAAAGAATTAGACAATTAATTACACTTCCATGGATTCATATACACTACATTAAATATTACTGAAATTAGCACTTTTTCTTCTGGGAAGCAGCCAGATTAATGACTGCATAGAAAGAAAGTTTGCCAAATATGCCGAGTGTTCTCCCAGTTATTCCCTCCTCCATACGTCTGAAAATCTAAACCTGTTTTAGAAGAAGAATCTGTCATGTGGAAGAACATTTACAGTCTGTGCCATTTTGGCATCATACATTAAAATCGAACCAAGAAAAAGTGACAAGCTCTTGACTACCACAGGCTGTCTAAGATTAAATGTAAAGCACATACATTGCTGTATATAATTAGGGTCAAATACAATTTACTATCATGTGATTATGTCCTCCCTAAATTATGATAGGTAAATGTTCCTGTTGCTAAAAAAACACAGCTGAAATACTCCAGCAAATATAATATAAAATAAATATAATTAGGCCAGTAGTAAAACCTATTTATTTTCTGGAAGAACTCAAGATTTATTGCTAGAACATGAATGTTTTCCAGTTCCAAACCAGTTCACGTTTATAAATCATTCCTTTGAAAAGAGAAGGAAAAAACAGCACAGTTATCAGTTTACGTAATCATGACAGTTATGTGGCCTATTATAAATCAAAGCCAAAGCAGTATTTGTCTGAAATAAAGGTCTGTATTATTACAGCTAGCAAGAAAGGATTTACCAACAGTTTCACACTAAATCAATGTGCAGTGAAATTTGAGAAAATGCCACAGCTTGTTACACAAATGTCAATTTTATTGACACTAGCACACAACTGTATACAGTATTTTCCAAAGAAATGGAATTCATCATTGAGAAATAGTGAAACAGATTAATAGCAAGGTTGTAAGGTTAAAAGTACTTAACTACATTACAAAAGACATAAGAAAAGTGGTATCACCTCAAATGTGGAAACAAAGAAATTCTGGCACTATGCCTGTCATATGACAGCGAATAAATGATTTGCACCTCTGTGAGAAGGTCACAGCATTGTAGTCTAGAAGTTAAATAGCACCTATCTGTGATAGATAGACATGGATATATTGACATATCTACCTACCTATTTATAATCCTAGATCTAAGTTCTGATGTACTGCAACTTTTATCAGTACAACTCAAGTATTTCGAACTACAAAATATCAAAAGGACAATGAATTAGAAAGACACCCTGTCTTACAGTTGGAAGACATAACTTGGGAAAAGTATTATGGAAAGAATCACAGAAAACGTGCCCGGTGGCTCACACCACTGCGTATACACCCCACTGATTAAAGACTTTGCACATCAACGCATCACTGACATTCTCAAAGTCCTTTTGCAGCAAGCTGAAATGCTGCATCCTCCCTTTTGGTGCCAATGTGGGCGTGAGCAGTGACCAAATCCAGCCATCACCACCTACGAGTAAGAGCTCAGACCCCACCTGCCAATACACTGAACAAGTGAAAATTAAAAGTAGTTATAAGAAAGTGGCTACATTACAAAAGGGCCTCAAAATGTTCTTACATTAGTACATTCTGGGGCCTAATTACAACCAACACACCCATAAATATCAACACATTGGATGTTGCTCTGGGAAATGCGGGAAACAAGTTTGTTTTGGTGTGAGAAAGTCAGTAAGCCATGAAGAAATGAAAATGGAGGTTCTTCCCTCCCCTCTCACCAATCAATCAGGACATGTGTCATGCTGATGGCTCATGGCAGTGCTGCAAAGCGACTTTCTCTTTTTCACAGAGGTTAGGAATACATAACTTGAATTAACAAAGTGTTTCATCTGATCTCCTGCCACAGACGAGTCTATTCATACAGGCTCTACTCATCAACTACATACTGCAGAATATAAACAGAAGGAAGAAGACCAATCTTATTTACAAGGTACTGAAATCCCTTACAATTCACCCTAAAGGATTCATTGACTGACAGGCAATTATTAGCACGTCATTTGCCAGATAGCAAATGCTACTGCACACCGGAGGCCTAAATGGTTTGCAGCTGGTAACATGGAATTGTCTTTGCTCGTACCACAAGTGATTTTTATTTAGATTCAGATTTGGGCCATCTTTCAAATTTAATGGAGTCAGCTGTATACACACAGACCAAGAGAAAGTACAAAAGAATATTTGTGTAAGGACTGTTTAAGTATATACTAAAATTTTATCCTTGGAGGGGTCGGTAGGAATTAATATACACGTGTTTCAATGATTTTCTAAGCATGGGTTTAAGAAGAGAAAACAACACTGGCTGATGACAGTGGCAAATAATGAGAATACACTTTACCATGGTATGACAGATTGGCCCATAAAAGCCAAAATACCTGGAGTGGTTCTTAGTTCCACTGAGCCAGTTTCCTCCCCAGGCACTGGAGAAAAGTGCTACAGTAGGAAAGGTGACAAAAGAAGCAAAACTTGATTGAAATCTAACTTGGGAGAGAAAAAAAAAAAAAATTATGAAATGACAGTGGCATTGTACATGGCCACACGACATGAAATTATGGGTTACCTTCCTAGCTTTACACGTCTCAAATCACTCCCCACCAACATACCTATTCCATGTGCTACACAAAAAGAAGCCAGCAGCTAGAACCAAATACTTAATAGCTGTACCTTTGTCAAAATATACATCAGTTGCTTGCTGCAATTTGGTGGTGGGAAGGCATGGAGTGCTGGCAAGCTGTGGATGCCCTGCCAGAGAGGGACAGGCTGGGCTCTGCCCTCGGCTG
>VYZQ01059724.1:74643-86412 GCA_013400655.1 Mystacornis crossleyi
TTGCCAATTTTAAAAATTAATTTTTACTATTGAGATTTATTTTTAAAAAATCTATGCATGTGCACACGCAGAAATCAGGAAAGGGCTGAGTAAGTGAAACACTGCCAAGCTTATGAACTTTTGTTAGTGGGTCCAGGTGATTTTTTTAGCAGGAAAAGGGAAATATAAGGATTCAGCTAATCAAATATTTTAAGTGCCTCATGGAAAAGCAACAGGCATGAGCTCTAACATTCTCTGAACTAAACAGAAAGAACTACCTCTGATCTTGCTGAAAACCATCAAAGGAAAAGCCTGTTCTCTTCTCAAAACAAGATTTGCAGCATTTTAAAGAAAGCATCTAATCTAATTTTAACAAGCTTGAAAGCTCTTGAATCAGAGAGCAGTCATTTTCCTTCAACCTTTCATGCTCAGTCAGTGACAGCTGTATCATTACTGCATTTAGACTTGATTTTTATCAGTGTGAACTGTAGAATTTTATGGTTTCCAGGGGCCAAAACTTTACCAAAAAAAATCATCAACAAAAATTACATCTTAGAACTCGAACCATTCTTGAGCAAACTAGTTACCATTGTGTCATGCAAATTTATGATCCTAAGGTCTTTACCTCCTTCACTGTAATAACACCACCATTATTTACACACATATTTGTAAAAAACATGCCTGTGAATATGCAGCTCAGCCAGGCACACAGGCTTTCCAGATCTCGTAACATTTAAAAGAAAGTGCTCACTGCTTTTAATAACAAACAACATAAACCAAGCTTATTCTACATGCTCTTTACAGAACACAGAATTAAAACAAAAGACAAAATACTCTGTAAAACTGTTACATGTCACCCAAACTAGGATTTTTGTTCATATGATGCCTTTGATTTTTAAGTAGAAATTCTGTATTTTAAAATATCAATGGCACCACACAGTCTAACCATAGGGAGGAACACAGAAGACACCTTTGCTCAGGATGCACATGTTGCACAACAATTATTTCCCTTACAAATAAGTAGCTAAGATATGTGCCTTTGTCTAGGCATATTTCAGTAACTATAGAAACTACTGAAACAGATGAGGAAAGATTTTGCCAATGTCAGTTTCCTAGGATTTAAATTTCCTTCTTTTCCAGAACCTGACAGTATGGGCAAAAATTTTTCCTAATGCAACTTGACTGAAACCAGAGTCCACTGCTACTCACATTTGAGAAAAGTTACACACCAGTCTAAGCTTTGGGTCCTCATGATGTTAACACTGTGCATCTGCCACTTACCATCAGAAGACCCACAACCATCATCATCAAGTAGGAGATACTAACAAGCAGCTGGATTTCTGACAAAAGGACTCTTCTCCTACCACTTGTGTCTGACAGCAGCTAACAAAAGAAAGGCCTTCATATTAAAAGTTGTTCCAGAAGATTCAATTTCCCTCATGTATTCAGGGCTTCTCTTATTTTTTTTACGGGGAAGAGGACTGATTCCCTAAACGAAGAGGAAGAGATGAGCTAAAGTATACAGAAGCTGCCTAAAGAAACTACACTGTTCAGAGAGAGAGAAGCATTACTGGAAGACTAAAAGGGATTCTGGCTTACTTCACCTTATTACATGCTTGAACAGAGAACCTCTTTCCCCCACATTCACTGCTCTTTCCAGCTGGTGACAACAATGCTCCTGAATGACAGGGATTCTCCAGTGGTCCACATTTCTGTGCACAAGGCTGTGACACCCAACTTCCTCAAACACGTGTGGAAGTGAGGAAAAACTTGTACTGTTAATTTGTTTTTCATCATTAGAAGTTAAATTGCAGCAATTAAAATCTCATTCTAAAGTCACCTCTGACAGCAGTCTAACGGCTCATTAAGATAAATGAGATTTGTTAAACAAACACGGAATTTGACAGAATTAATAGGTCAGGCATCTTTTTTTTCTGTTAAACTGTTCCAGAAATAGCCACAGTTCATGCTAATTGCATATAGATCATACTGATGAGATCTGAATCACTGGTTTAACCAAAATTCAAAATTGGGTCTGCTTCATCAGATCGATATAATTCTTGCTCTCTGAGTACCCTATAAAACTTCTGGGACTTTAAACTCTTAGAAGAGTGGAAAGCATACTATGCCAAAGGGAACTGCAAATAAATAGGGTCAGATTTTTTTTGTGTGCTTAAGATGTTCTCTATTCTTCTCTTTCCTTGTCTTCCTGACCCTGGCGCTCCTCAGAAGAAACTTGCAGTGATGACAGAGACTCTCTGTTTGTGTGTTTATCGTGGGACTGAAGAAGACAGAATTTAAAACATCTTTACTTCTTAGTGAAGAAAAAGAGGGCCTGTAAAATCTTTTAGATCTGTCTCACCCATTTTCTATTTGATTTCCTCTGGTCACCACCAAGTACTTGCATGTACAGATAGAGAAGTCAGAACAGGAACTTCTGGCATAAATGCTCCTGCTTCAGAATGAACAGAGATGCTTCAACTAATAAAAGCCTCACTGCAAACAAAAACCTGTCCTACAAATATTCAAGGGGGAAAATACAGGTCCTGAAGCAGTCTGGTCTAGTAATACTAGCCCCATTTAATGAACTAATTCACAAACCATTGTTTTTTTACTCTTTATTGGGTTCTACTGATTACGTTCAGCATTACCAATGCTGCTCTGCAGGGAAAATTCTTTCTCGTTTGGCATGCCCTTTAATCTTGAAGAAAACTAATAGACTGATATGATTTTTCAAACTATTGACGTCCAACTCTTTCATTATGCTCATCTGCCTATAACTCAACTCTGGACAGCTCACATAAAGTAAATGCAAATACAGCAAACCTAAAAACTTTCAGTTACATGTTGACATTTTTCACCTACAGGAATTTCTTCTCCTGTTTTTCTTCGATACAATTTGCATTTAGCATGGACTGCAGTGGTTAGTGGGATGGTGCCTGTTAGGCAGGCTATGAGCCATGGGTGAAATGGCAGCACTTGGTGTAAATCAGCTTCAGAGAACACTGCTCTCTGTCATGCACGAGCAGTATGTTTGCTAGGGGATGTGGACTTAAAACATTCAGATATCAATTCAGATAGACCATTCACGTATCAATTATTCAAAGCTCCACACCTGCAATATCCTATGTAGGTCTTGGCTCCTACAACAACTTGCCACTCTTCATCGTTCCTTCATCTATTTATTGACAAATCTAATATCCTGGGTCACTGCGGAGAACTAGATTCTAGGAAAGGTTGCCACGGAAAAAAAAATTCCAGAAGATCCCAAGAGGTCATCAGAAGTTTGAGCTGCTGCTGAGTAGGAGAAAACTTAAAATTGTCTGACATGACTTTCTACTGCCACTGCAGAGGACAGCTGAATGTGGTCAAGTAGTTGGAATAGCAAAGAATGAATCAGGGGGCCTTTTATCCAGCTATTCCCCAGATCTGCACATTATTACGGACAAACTGCTTTTGCAACTCATCTCCGTATTTATCCAACTACATGGACAGATTTGATTCCTCAGCCCAACAAGAGGCTTCCTCCACATCCTCTGGAAAGACAGGAGATGGATGATTCAGGACTACACAATTCAGACTAGATAGAGCTGCTCAGTCTCGCTGGGATTCAGCTGCCTCATTTGTAGCAACTGCCTTAGGATATCAGGGCACTCGATGAATATGGGACTGAGAGTTCAATACTGACAATAAAAATTTTAGAACAGTGAATCAAAAGTACCATCAGCCACATTCCAAAATCTACTGGAATTGGTGTGAGAATCTGTTAGTTACCCTGTCTATAACTACCTGCTATACTTGAGACAAAGGTATGCTTAGATCACTGCTGTTGTCCAGTGTACTCAGATTAATAAATGCTTGCAACAGCTAACTAGAACTGACAAGCTCCTCTTACCATGAGCACTTTGTGAGCCAGGACAAGAATTCCTCCATCTCATCTCATTTGCAGTCTTGCCTAAAGGTTTCTGTTCTTTTCTGCAAGTCCTTCTGATTGCCCCACAGAAACAAATTCCCAGATGAATTCCAAGGGACCTGATCCTGTACGAAAATGTCAGATTAAAACTGCTTTCTCACTTCACCATTCTCGGCAAGGGCTCAGATATGAACCACATGTCTGGTGGAGGAATTTGGCCCACAGACTGCTTTTAATTAAAAGCTTGTCTACTGTTATTAAACGGAGCTTCACTGGCAGAATGTTGCAGAAGTAATTAATCCTAAATGAAATAATTTTCTATAAATAATTTCCTATGTATTTATAAACTTTACTCCTCTTTGAACACTTTTGAAGAATTCCACGTGTTAAAACAACAACTACTTAAACATTCAAAACTGAAAAAATGCCAGGTGACAGAAAACAGAGAAAAATCCTCATATTGCACTTTTGAGGATAATATTGAAGTGGGAAAAGAAAAGCTGCTGAGATACTTTATTAGCAACTAGGGTAAATCCAGTTACCCAGCAGGTCTGTTCTTAAAAAGTTATAAATTCAATATATTTGTAGTCATATGAGAGAAGAATCAGGCCTGGAAACAGTATCTGAAAGGATGCAAAATAGTAAACACTGCTTATAAAATTTTATATTCACTTAAATCCAAAGAATGTGAAATCTATTCACTTTTCTTAAATAGCAGAAATCACTGAAAATCCTTCTTTTGTCGAAAATCCATTACTTGAACTCTAATTTTACTGGCTAATGAAGCAATTAATTCATCTGTCCAAATAGCTACTACTTTACTTTATACCTACTGGTACTTTTGCTGCACAGGCAATAAAAAATAAATCAAAAGGAGAGTCATGCACCCGCTTCCCCATGCTCACACTATTTGCTGATGTGAGCTTCAACTACTTATATTTCATCTTACATATTGTGAACTTCAAGGCAATTATTTTACAGCTATTCTAAATCCAAAACACAAACCATCCTCTTTTAGAATCATATACAAGCAAGCTTTTCCCTAATTATCAATCTCGCCGTTTGCAGACTCATGCTTTTAACTACAGGAATAAATGAGAGTATTCCTTGTCCCCAAAATATAAGTATCTAAAGAGATGTTTTAAATCATTCCTGTTCAAGAATGAGGTATCTAATCTCTAAGAAAACCAACATACTAAAGGAGATGAGAGAGTTAATACTTATATTTACACAAAGATATATTTTACTTGCAAAACAGTAAAGTATATAAGAACACATGCCTAACTACTGTAGGTATATTTTTAAATATCTTTCACTCAGATTAAACTCTGTTAAAGTGTGCATAGACCAAGGCATTAGAAAAATTTAAAAGACTTCTTATTTTATAATTTTTGTAAAAACAATCTTGAAAATTTTATATTGCCTAAATTTACAAAGTCCTGTCGCTTTTTCATCAGTACTTATGTGAATGGATTCATCATTGCTACATGCACGTAGTGCATGGTGTGGATCACTGGGAGTGACCTGCAGTTCAGTCAATACTGTTGTTCATCACTTAAAATTTCGGGATTTATTTCAATTCTTCCACAAGAAAAATATATAAAAGTTAAAAAAAAAGGCCAATCATAAAGAGCACATCTTGTCGCCAAGTTCTAGTAACTGTAGGACACTTTCCATACAGAGGACATTTCATCTGGATTTTCTAAATTAACTTGGAGAAACTAAAATCAGATTTTATTAGGATACCTTAATACTCAATACTTTTAGCTTGTGAAAAGGAAGTATACACAGAATTAGTCTCTTTGCCCTTCTGCCCATATCCAATCTATGGATAGAACAGAAGATAATCAGCCTGGAACACAGTTACTCCTATCATTCTCCTGTGGATGAAAAATTTCTGAGGTGGCACTACTAAAAAAATAGCCTATGACAGAGTAATTTGATCCTGCACAGATAAAGATCTTTTGTGATCAAAGCAAAAAATAAAATTAAACAACCACCATCTCCAAACCACCCACCACAGAACTTTGATGTCTCTATAATAATTTCACTGAGCAATTAAAAAATTTCTTGCAATATATCTCTGTATTAAACTGATAAAGGATAGACAGGATTGCCTTGCAAATAATATTCAAACCGCTCCTCATTAGAGCTGTTTTGACCAAAGTTTTTTTCACTTGAATTGTATCTTTCATCCTATTCTCTTTCTTTCCCAAGGAAGAGTTTGGAGTTTCAAAATCTCCATCACCAAATCAGCCTGCTGAACTCACTGAAGGAAAAGACAATACTGTCATTTTATACATGCCTGATTTGCACCCTCAGTTCATCAGATTATAAAATGAGTTATGAAGATGAGTAGACCAGACACATCCTTGCTATGAAAAAATTTTCCAGCATATTTCAAGATTTCAACAAGTCTTGGTCTTGAATATCAAGCTGCATGCATTTGGCTGCAAGTTTGTTTTTTTTTTCTCCTAACTCTGTTGAGGCACTCGTAAATTGCTCTCCTTACACGGGAGAGAAAAAAGATTGTAATAGACATACAAAAGAGAACAATGTACCTACTTGATTGTTTGTTTTGTCAAAATAACTAGTCAAATATCAAAGAAGCTACAACATATACCTAAAACATTACTTCATACAAAGAAGAGGTGAGTGTATAAAGTCTTACAGAGGTGCCTAAATCAGTAGTAATTTTGCTCTCCTCCTGCCTTTCCGAGGAGATGCAAACTGTTAAGCATCACTGAGACTTACTATTGTGTTCTAGCATCCTTTCCCTCTGGCTGGTCTGTACAATGATAACGTCTGAAATAGCCCATGCACTGAAATTATTACCAGCCACTCATCATGAGCCCCAGAAGATGCAACCACTCCAGTGAGCAATCACAGTATCCCCTGGTCTCATACACCCTGGTCCCTAGCAGCTGAAGACCTGCACACCATCTTCATCACTGAGGCCAACAGACACATCCTCCTCTACCTCCTCATCAAGCTGAAGGCTTCCAAAGGAGTACTTATTTCTAGGCATGGGAGAGGAGCTCAGCACAACAGGGTTTCCAAACACCAGGGGGTGAGTGAAGGGGTTAATGACCTCTGAGTCGGAATCACTGGATTCCGTCCCACTGCTGGTGGAGCCCTCCATCATCTGGATTGCGGCCATGTGATCCATCATGCCACTGGCACGAAGCGACTGCATGACTGGGCTCTGCTTTGACTGTGCCCCCGCTGGCATACCATTGGCCATCATTTTGCCTTCTGGAGAGGACATCTTAGCCACCCCACCTCCTCTGCAGTATCTCTCTGATCTATACTCCTGCCCAGGGGTTGAGGATATCTGGCTTAGGATAAATGGATCTGTAACTGACTTGTTGCAGAGATCTGGGGTTTTCTGTGCGCGAGGCCGTTGAGAACCTGGAGAATATCTGCAATACCCATGGCAGTTAGTGGCATGGCTGTCCTCCTCCCCAGTCCTCACCCTGCAGTCGTGCCCATTTTCTGAGACATAACCCTGAGAGCCAGTTCTACTCAGGCTCATGTTAGGGCTTGACTCTTTGCTACTGGGAGGCAATGGAGTGGCCAGCGGACTACGGCTCCCCGGGCCTCTGAACATTTCGTCAACCAGAGAGCTATGCCTTGGCATCCTGGGGCTTCCCCCAGTGTAGAAGGAGAGATTAGCTGTGTTATCATCAAGGTACTCTTCAGAGAGATACTGGGAAGACTTTAGAGAAGCTGACGAATCCCTATATCTAGTTCTATTGCGATTTTCATCTCTGTAGTGAATATAGGCACCACTGGTCAAATCACCCTCATAATTGTCATTTGTTTGGGAATATGACCGGGTTATTTGTCCTCTGAGGAGATCATACTCGCTATCTACATCACTGCAGTCAATGAAAGGAATGGAGGTGCTGCTGCCATGAGCAGCCCTGGAAGCTGGACCTGTGCTTGGCTGCTGTGATTGAGGTCTGTTCTGCTGCATCCTATCCTTAGCAGGCTCCTCTTCTTCCTCCACTGTTGAGACCACTGCTCCATCCACCTTTCTGCCTTCCTTTGGACTCTTCTTCAAGGAAGGGCTCTTGTGCTGTCCAGTGTCTTCTGTTGAAGCTTTCAACTCCTTTCCTTGCCTGCAGCTCTGCACTGCTGCAGCATCATTGTTGTCTCCATAGGCTCTAGCACTCTGGAAAGATAATAGAGGGAAGGCAAGGGGGAGACAAAGGAAAAGACAAAAGGGGAGGGAGGGCGGGAGGGGAGAGGTTTGGGAGGGATGGGAGCCAGAGGGAAAAGGCTACATGTAATTACGCACAAGAATTTTGCACTGAATCTGCAACAACATAGGAATCTCTTGAAAACAGAAGAGGTAACCCAAGCCTCAAATAAATTAGAATTAAAAAAAGAGGTTTCTCATCTTGAAGAACAGAAAAAATACATAGGCTAAACAAGGAAAGAGTAGGCAGATAGAATGCAGTGATAATGTAAAAACTGGTATTTGAGGTGCTTCCATGCTCTAAGGCAGCCATTAACACTCTAAGAACATCAACCTGTTCACACTACTCTGAGAAGCTGGAGGAAAAGATAAAAACATAAGACAAATTCTGCACAGCCTACTTAGATATACTAAAAAAGTCATCTGGGGCTTTTGAGCGCCCTGGAGCATTCACTCCCTGGAGCATACCTGCCACTAGTTCTTAGACTAGCTTTTCTGCACACATCTGCCCAGCAGCCAAGCTCCATCTACCTGAGCTTGTCTTAGCAACATTAAAATGCTACAGGCTGTTTGAAATGGGCTCCATGTACAACGAAATTCTCTAAAGTTCCTAAATTTGCAGAAAGAAGAGAGCCTGTGAATATCAAAAGGAAGTGATGCATGGAAGGTGAAGGTTCAGGTAGCATTCTTAAGTGCACTAACCTAGTATCTTGCTCCTGACATTTAAGCTCTACCTAACATAAGGTTATGTGATCAAAGGCCCACCTCCACAGACACAGATGAGCCCAGAGAAACACTGGCAGGTGGAGAAGCCACCACAACCGAGTCAGGAAAATGCAGCTTCCTGACCTGTGTCCTCTGAAGGCCCAGGAGAGCCAGAAAAACCTATGTTTGGTGTGTTTGGGATGCCAGCAGCTGGAGAGACCAGAGCCAAAGAGTGGAAGAGGGTGAGGCCACTGGTACTGTCTGTGCTTGCGGGAGTGCTGTTTTCTGTGTTTACATGTGTGGCTGACTGCGTGGCTATGTGTACATGCACTCTATGTGTGCATTCGTGTGGGTGCCTATAGTGAATACATGCTCAGCCTCACTACCAGCTGGACCTGGGAACTTGCAGCTGCTGCAGACTCACCACTGTTGGGCTTTTGGACTTGTGAATTCCTAACACATAGCAGCTATCAACATAACATAAATACATTTGGTATCTACTGGAGGTAATGGCTTAGAAGGCCAGAACTGCAATTTTTCTGAGGAGTTATCTGTTCTCTTCCCTGGTTAATACCTGGTTAACACTAACCTAACACCTTGAAATGAGCAACCAAGACCTCCCAGTGAAGAAAAGTAATTACACTTTCCCCAGATGCAATAGCCAGCTACGACCTAGGACCCTGGCAGCAACACTGAGGGTTGCAGTTTTTCAGATGGTCATTAGTACAGCTCAGACAAGCTCACTATTTATATTTGCCTGGTCGTGTGTAAGCAATGCTGTTTCACTCTGCAGAACCTAAAGCTTATGACACCCAGGGCTCCTTAGCTCCCAGTTAAATGGTTAAGCGAGCAGAAAACTATGCTCCTAGGGTTTCAAAACAGCAATCAGTGGAGGGTAATCTAACAAGAAATGTTTAAAAGGATTTCATTTTCAGGGTTTCATCAACATCACTGACTTGTTTTGGCACCTCTGTATGCTGTTCTGAAGGCTGTGCAGTCAGACTCCTGATGGAATGAATCTTGCTGTGTTTCCTGGAGATAAAAGAAAAATCACATAAAGAGCTATTTCAGAGTTTTTTCCTACAAACAGGAATCAAGAGACATGCCTCTTTTAAAACAAAACCTTTGAATAACAGCTTTCATAAAAGTTTGCTCCAAAACAGATTAACATTCCTCCCTTCTGTAAAATTTAAATGTGCTATGTGTTGCAAACGTACCAGTGTAAGAGAAGGGAGAGGCACTGAAGCAAAAATGGTCTATCAGGTAAGCATGAATCATAAGCAATGAACTGTTGTCATGGTCTTTGTGGCATTTTGGCCATTACTTTCAGCTCAACATGAGTATGATGAGTTCAGACAGAACTGGCCCTAGCACACTGGAAGAGTTCCAGTTTCCCTGGAGACCTCTCCCTTGAGCTTGGCTGTACTTTTTCGTACTTTCAGTTTTATTTTGGGCTGACTATGTCTGTTCACATACATTAACCACATCCCAGCAAAGAGGGTGCAAATCAAATTGGGAGAAAGTTACCTGTGACAGTAGGATGCTCACTGCTGAAAAACAGATTGAAGACTACTGATTTTAATTGAACTACAAGTCACAAAACTTCTGCCAAATATTCAGGACCACAGGGATATTACACACATAATAAACTGTCAGATCAGCAGAGAAGGAATTTTTTTCTTGGGCTGGTACAAAGATCCCAGAATATAACTTATTAGAAATGATGACTTTTCTTAGATTATAACATATTGGGATAATTAATTGATTTCCTCTCACCTTTCAAACTGCACTTTTTTGTGCCCTCCTTCCTTAACATAGTCAAGAACTTGCTTCTGAGTCCGACCACTGCAAGAAAACCAGAGTTAAACTGTTTAATACAACATACCACCTGGTCATCATAAACATGTTTTTTGGCTTGCATATAAAGCCACAGCAACCAGAAAAGTATTTGTTACTATCAGCAGAAACTCATGTTAAGATCATATGGAAGGGGACCTGGTCAGATACACACAGATTTTTACCATTTTGCATGTTACTTGCCTCCTTTTTTTTTGCTCTGGAGCTACTTTTTGATGCCATTTCAGAAGCACCTAAATTAGGTTGTGTGGGCCCCACTGGGTCCTACATTACTGGGAAGTCACTACAATGGAAAGTGAAGCAGGGTTAAGCTTTCCTCTCATTAATTAATACATTCTTGAATCCTTTTTAGTCAAATACCAGCCTTATCTGATGTCGGTAAACCCTGGAACCAAGGTGAAACCTCCTGAAATGCACTTCACTACTTAGTAGCTACTATAAAACACATCTTTTCTGCAGAGATTTAGGGTGGAAATCTCTTTCTCCCCTTCTGCTACAGGGTGTGAAGTAGTGAGAAAGTCCAGCATCATCTATTCTGCAAAGCTATAAACTCCAAAGCAAACTGAGAGCAGCACAGGAAACCCACACCTCAAGAATGCTCATTTGAGAGCCAAATTCTTCCAGTTCATTAGAGACTTTCAGGGCCTGGAAGAAGTTCCTGAATGTAATTACACAGATCATAGTGAGTGGAGGATGTAGCCAAAACTTGTTTTCCAAAGCCTGAGTTAAGTTGAATGCACCTACAGTTTTCTATCTACTTGGGCAGAAATGTAACAAGTTACAGTTGTTTACCCAACATANACCCAACATAGGTCCTTCAATATTAATTAATTTACTTTGCAGGCAGCAAACTAAGTGGGAAGAGAGGTAGAATGGCTATATATACACTATGTTCTTGTGCAAGGCATCTAGAATGCATCATTCATCTCAGCAAAGAGCTTTTCTGGCTGTTCAGCTTGCAGCAGCTTCACAAACAAAATAAACTGTATGAATAGAAGTATTTCCCCCTGGCATACACGATGCAATATCTACAATGATGCTTCTGCCAGTGTAAGGAAAAAAAAATGCCCAACTATTACAAGCTTTCCTATAGTTCTAACAATATCGCAGG
>VYZQ01059726.1:0-33417 GCA_013400655.1 Mystacornis crossleyi
AAGCAAAAAGATTGCAGAAAAATATTCTGAGATCCTTTATCTAAATCCATAATCCTATCTCACCTGGTGGGTTTTTAGCTGCAGATGCCAACCTGGCTCAGCCTGAATGATTTTTTGAACACTGTGTTCTTTGCTCTGTGCCATTTTTCTGTTCCGCTTGTCTTTGCCTCTCTGTAAAGGACCCTACTGATGGCAGATGAGGAAAGCTGCCTGCAGCCACCATGACTGGATCACCACTCACATTCATGCTGGTAACCCCCAAGGAGGAGGAAGCATCCAGCATTGTTTCCAGGCATTGCAGATGTGCCCTAAACTGCTGCAGCAGATGATGCAATGGTACAAGAAGATGGGGTGAACAGGGCTGGAAGTCAAAAACCTCCTAAATACTCTTCAGTTTTGCAGGGATTGCTCTGGCACAAATGCAAATGCTGCTAATGCCTCCTCCTTCTCCAGCGCTGACATTTCCTGAGCAGAGCTCTCTTCTTTGACCTCCCTCTGTAAATATTGACATTGCATTCACAAGGATAATAAATTTCTGTCTGCTCTTACTGCAGCTGAATGTTTCCACCGGGACTGTTACTACTTCTTATGGCTGGAAATGCACCTGCACCAGCTGTAAGGCTCAGCATAAACCCCCTGCCAGCCCTCATCCCCCCGTGCCTTAGCAGACCCCCACTGCCTCACCACTGCGATGCCCCGATTCATCTTGAGACAGTTGGAAAGACCCTTTCTTTTTACTGGGGAAAGAGAAAAACCCCATGAATTTGACAGCCTTCCTCCTAAATCACTTCCTCTCTTCAAAGCACGTGATCCCAAGGCAGGCATCCAGCATGAAAAATTACTTGCCTGGCACACATGACCCACACAGCCCCCCAGAATAACCCCACAGTGATGCCTCAGTCTCCCAAAGGGGGATTATTCTGAGGTTTTTGTTTTCCAGTAATAATCTAGCTGTTTACAGGTATTTCTCCCCAAAATGAGATCATTCCCCATCCCCATCACCCACGGATGAGCCTCAGCATTCACTCTAATGCTTTGCCTCCAGCAAAACTTCACTGCAAAGCATGGCTTTGCTCTTTCTGCTTAGCGTGGTCTCTCTTGCCATGTCAGAGGCCTCCTTTAAAAGCAAAATGGTTTGGTGAAGCCTAAAAGCAGCTTCCTAAGTCTCTGCTTCCCATAATATGAACATTTGGCAGGCTCTTGTAGGGCAGCTTGAGGCAGGGCTTCAGGGAGGCAGTGCTGACTGGCGTGCAAGCACTGAGTAGTCCAGCTGAAAAAGAGTACTCAGGAGCTGGTTTTGCCCAAATACATGTTTTTCCCAGTTGCCTCAGCCCCTTTGCTGTCATATTCAGACCTTTGTTTTCCCCCTCTTTCTCCCTAAATGAATCCTGTTGTGACACAGCCATTGCCTTTCACGGGGTCAACAAACACCCTCAGTGGAGGTTTGGTGTTCAACACAAACGTGGCCCTATGAGCGAGACAGTTCTGCCCCCCCAGCTTTCCCTTGCTCCCTGCTCCCGTGTGGAGGCAGCACGTTATGGATATCCCAGAAGCATCCTTTCCTTGTTGCCAGCTCTGGCTCCATACACAGGAATAACCATCCTACCATCCTTCCCCCACCACCCCCCCGCCCCCTTTTTTTTTTTTNTTTTTTTTTTTTTAGACATCTGGCATGCACTGAGCAGGAAAAAATATGGCAAGCTGGAATTTCCTTCACTGGGAGAAGTGCACACTGTTATTTGGGCCAAATCTAAAGTTTCTCACTTATGATTTTTGCATATGAATGGGAATTCAGGCTTGGTCCCTGGAGGGACCATCATTATATGCATTAACAGACAGCTGGGCTTTAGAAAAAGGGGGAAAGCAGAAAAAAAATAGATGTTTATTCTGTACTTAGGCAAATTCATATGAGGGGAATCATCTCCCATTCTCACTGCGGCACGCTTTGCTCTCTATAGACTCTGAATACATTCACTCATCAAGGCATATTGAGTAGCTGCTTATTAGCACAAGTTTGGTTCCCTTTCTGCATCCCTCAGACGCACACACAAGTCCGCAGTGTGGCCCATCTGGAGAGATTCTGTAGCTTTCTCTTGTCTGGGGGAAGCACAAGATCATATTTCTAGAGCATTAAATTTGGTTTGATAAAAGCTTATATATTTTTCAATTTTTATTACACATACATTTTGTATATTTAAAAAAAATATTCTCATATATTTTTATAACCTCCCTTTACTCTGTCACATCTCAAAGCTGGGAAATTTGCAGTGCCCTGTGGTAAACCTTCTGGTGAATATAAAAGAGCTTTGCTGAGGGTCAGATTCAAATGAAGCTAATTCCAATCAAATCAAATCAAATCAAATCACAGGGTTGGGGAAACAAAAAACCCCATTCTTTCATTTGACTCCTGATTTATCAGCTCCTACAAAGTCACTGTTTCATTGGTGGGATGTTTTCATGGTGTAAAAAATAACCTGGAGCACAGCGACCTTTGTTTTCATCTTTCTTTTAGACAATAAGATGTCTCCTCTCCTTGAATGGGTGAATAATATTGAAAAAAGAGCTTATACTGAGATAACAGTGGCGTCTTTGGGGACCAGATGCCCATACAATGTCATCACTGATGGAGGCATTTCACCTCGCTGTCTTTTCCCTTTCTTGCCTGTTTTTGTTTGTCTGTTTGCTTTTTTTTTTTTTTTTTTTTTTTTTTTTTTTTTTTTTTTTTTTTTTTTTTTTTTTTTTTTTTTTTTTTTTTTTTTTTTTTTTTTTTTTTTTTTTTTTTTTTTTTTTTTTTTTTTTTTTTTTTTTTTTTTTTTTTTTTTTTTTTTTTTTTTTTTTTTTTTTTTTTTTTTTTTTTTTTTTTTTTTTTTTTTTTTTTTTTTTTTTTTTTTTTTTTTTTTTTTTTTTTTTTTTTTTTTTTTTTTTTTTTTTTTTTTTTTTTTTTTTTTTTTTTTTTTTTTTTTTTTTTTTTTTTTTTTTTTTTTTTTTTTTTTTTTTTTTTTTTTTTTTTTTTTTTTTTTTTTTTTTTTTTTTTTTTTTTTTTTTTTTTTTTTTTTTTTTTTTTTTTTTTTTTTTTTTTTTTTTTTTTTTTTTTTTTTTTTTTTTTTTTTTTTTTTTTTTTTTTTTTTTTTTTTTTTTTTTTTTTTTTTTTTTTTTTTTTTTTTTTTTTTTTTTTTTTTTTTTTTTTTTTTTTTTTTTTTTTTTTTTTTTTTTTTTTTTTTTTTAGCTCACAGGGAGCCCAATGTGCCTGCACAGAAAGAGGCACAACCGGGTCCTTCCCTTCGCAAGCTGTACTCAGGCTTTCCAAATTTACAGGGTTCACCGGGATACTTATCTGGCTTTCTAAAGCCTTATTTTTACACCCAAACCTGCTTCCAGTGATCAGGTTTTATCTGTTTTGGGTTCTTCTCTCCCCTTTTCAGCAGTTCTGGGGTGTGACTGTCCCCAGATCATTGCTTGCGAAACCCTGGGGTGCCTAAAGTCCCTCTGTCACAAAGCCATAACAGCACCTTGAAATAAGCTGCGTTTTTCAAGGGAAAGCTCTGGCTTTAAAGAACTAGGATGTGGTGCCAAGAGGACTCACAGTATCCCTGGCTGGTACCTGGGGGTCTCAGCCACTCACTACAGGAATGCTTCTGTTCCTGAATAAGCTGAGCTGTTTATCAGCTGCTTATCAATTACAGCCATGAGGATCTCTGGAATGTGGATGGTAAACAAGCAGGAGGCAGGGCTCTGTTCTGCCCTCGTACCCTCTGCAGCCCAAGTCTGGATCTGAACGCGCTCTCTTGCCATAATTTATTTCTCCATTACATTTCTGACCAGAGCCCTGGCTTTGCAGCTATTGCTGTCAGCCTTTTGTCTTTCTGATTGTGCTAACAGCAGCACTTGAATGCTAATTGCCTTCCCTGATGAAGCAATCACACAATTTCGGGGTGCTAGGGAGGCATGGACAGTATACGAGGGCTTTGACCCTGGCTGCAGTCCTGCCTGGGATGCAAACGTGGAGGCCAAGGATTCAGAGTATCTTTGGCTGCTGCATAAAAATAGGAGGCAATGAAGCACAGCCCTCAGGGATGGGAGAAGGATGAGGTTTTTGCAGGACTGATTTCTGTGCCCTGAAGCAACTATTCATATTGATTTGGGACACTGCACCTCTAGCACTCCCCTCCCGAGGGGCAGCCCAACTTTGCCTCTGCCAGAGCCAATAACCTTTCCGTACACAGAATATTTACAATTATTTTAGTTATTAATTATATTTTATTGTTTTCTCTGGGATATGTTTAGTTGTTGCTAGAAAAAGATTCTGGCTGTACAGCCGTGTTCTCCAAACCCTGGGTTTCAAAGGGGTGAAGGGACCATCCATGCTTCCCTTCCCCTTTGCTGAGCCATGGGAAGGACCCACCTGGGGATGTTCAAGACCTAAAGTCACCCAAACCCAGGTTTTAGCAAGTGCTGAGTGAGCCAGTCCCTATGTAGGGCTCAGCATGCACTCAGCTGCTCACAAACTCTGGCTATGAAAGCCTGGTTTTCCACTGCAAAATTCTAAAACCCCCCCAAAAGGGCCATTGTTTCCAAGCCAAATAAACATATTCTTTTCCCACCTGGGCACTGTGGATCGACCTTTAGGTCTGTGACTTTCAAGCCGAAAAGCAATGGCCAAGCCAGGATGAAAACCGTGCCTGTGGCTCCCCTCCATCTAATTTCTCCTCATTTCTTGCCAAGTGCATGTTCCCAGCCACTTTATCCAGTCCATTCAATCCGCCCTTCTCTGCTTTGATGGCTGGTGACTGCCCAGTGGGATGGAGCTTGGTGGGATTTTAGCACTAGTGAGAACAGCCCCCTCCCCTTCTGCAGCCACCCTACAGTGCCTCCCTCCTCTCCCGCCCGGGTCATTCATTTATCCTGGGACAGGAACACTAATGAAGGCCAAATCCTTCACAGTGCCAAACCTTGATGACCTCCATCTATCCCTCCGTGCCTGGCCCAAAACACTCCTTTCAGCCCAGTCCAGTCTCACTCCTGGGCTATTTGCTGCCATTCACCATTTATCAGCCAGGCCCTAATTCTTGTCTTAATTAAGAGATGATCACCCAGTGCTTCTGCATGTGTGTGCATATATAGCCATGCATCTGAACATGTGTATCTCCATCCATACATGTACGCCTCCTTCTCCCTCCCCCTCCAGTAACTGGGTCCAACCACGAATCTTACCCCATTTGAAGGATATTAGCAAGCCCGGAGTAAGTCCTGAGCTCCTACACAATCTCATGGAAAGGGACCACAGGATGCCACTTTGACAGCATTTTGTCCACTGGATGGGAGAGGCTGCTCCCTCTTTTTTTTTTTTTTTTTAAAGAACTGGTATTTTCCCTATCTTCCTTTTTTTTTCCCCAATGAAATTTTTTTACTTTGCATGGCCTTTTGCTCAGCGACTCCACACACCGTATTTCTTGAGGAGTAAATGATTAAATTTTAGAGCCTGGAGTTTCATGTTTAAATGTCAAGCTTGAAACACAGCACCTCAGAAGAGAAATCCATAGGATTTCTATTTTCTTGTAATAAATATGGTCTTTATTGAGAGCAAACCAAGAAAACGGCAGGCAGCCTATCTCACAGTTTTGCTGCTTTTTTATTTTTCAGCTGGAAAGATTAGAAGATTTTTCTTTTGGTTTTGTAGTTAAAAAAAATAAGCTTTGAGAGAATTAAGTCATCTTCACCAGAACAAATGCATCCACCGGCCATTTAAGGGGGAGCTTGAAGAGTTCTGGGATCAAAAAAACGTGGTTAGAGCTGTTAACAGGTTATGAAAGCAGCACACCAGTGTAAGAAAGCACCTTCTTTTCTTACACTCAATTTGCTGAATATTACTATAGCTGATGCTGTGAGTAATTAAGCTGACCCCAGCTAGAGGTGAGGAAATGAACGGGAAAGGAAATCACCTACATGGGTGCCTTGTTCTCCTTCCATGGCTGGCTCATAGGATGTTCTGGGAGGAAAACAATGAGCTATATGTTAATGGGTTGTCAAAGGTCACTCTAACGTCGGGCCCTGCAGCCACCAGTATCCAGCAGCTCCCAAAGGATTTGCACCAGAGGCTCCCACTGGCAGTCACATTATAGCAGCAATGGGTGTGTTCAGTGAGCATCACACACTTCACACCTGTTTCTCCAAGGCCTTTTTCCCCCTGGAAACCCTATGGCATGCAATAACTGCAAACACACCCTGGCCTGCTATCATGGCTGCAAAACAAGAAAAGCTTTTTGCTGGCCGCCGTGCTGCTCCGGCTCCCATTGCCTACCCAATTTCAGCCTGGGATTGTTTTGGTACCTGTCTTCATGTACATGAGGCGTGAGCTCTGGCAGCAGATGTATTATTAAAATTGAAAGCAAATATGTACCTGCTGAGGGAACTGCCACAGGGAACACCACCTTTTCAGCACTCATCCCCGCACTGAGTTTTCCAGTGGTGTCCTCTTTTCCCAGCGTTACCTCGTTCTGAGCTGTCTCTCTGTGCCCCAGTGTCATTCACTTTCTACACTGACCTGTCTGCTGGTGCAATAGTTTGTCCTAGCATCTCCGTAAGTCCCACACCACATCTAAGGCATCATGGATAAGGTGGTTTCTCTCCTGCCACCCAGCCATTTTACCAAGCAGGAATGACGTGTGCTCTTCTCCAGTCCTCGAGGTCCATCCCCCTCCTCATGCTGGCAAAGACAAATTGTTCTGGGATCAGGTTGTGCTGTTTTGCCTGCTACTTAATGCACCTGAGGGTGACCTTGAGCAGGCCCTGTTGACTTGAATAAATCTATCTCATTCTTTCATCTCTTTTTCTGCTTGCTGGTCCTTTTTTTTTTTTTTTTCTTTTGTGGAAGTATCCAGTCACAGCTTATGCATTGCATGCTATTTATGCAGTTTGGCCCATGAAAAATACATGAAGAGTCCCTCACTCTTTCTCCCCACAGCTTCATAAATCTTGCATTGCTTTCTGCATGGCAGCTCAGCTTCATGGGGTGACGGGGAGCAGCCTCCCCGCTGCTCCTGCCCTGGGGCCACAGCATCCTCTGGGGATTCTGGCATTACAGGCTTGAACCCTTCCAGGTTGGTAGAGGAGGGGAGGGGTTCAGAGCCCCATTCAGCCCCATTTTTATATTACTGGATAGAAAAATAAGACCAAGTTACTGTTTAGCTGCCCTGCAATGTCTACAGCACAGGGGTCATCTTGCTTTGCAGCTCGTTTCAGCTTTACTGAAAATAAGAGTGATGCAGAGAATATCACCCTGAGCACGGCTTGTTAAGCATTCATGACAGCTGGTGTTCGCGACTCGAGATGCAGCTGCGCATTTATTCAGGGACCAGACAGAGGCTGTGCAGAAGAACCACCCAAAAAATAAGTCAGGCACGTGCTTAAGGACCCACTTTGAAAGTAAAGCACCTTACCTTTCTGTGCAGGTAAATTTATTAGCAGGTGCCCACGAAGCACAGGCACCTTTTCTCACTCTGAGCCCAGCAGAGGAAAATAACAGGCAAACACTGATTTGAGATTTGTTTAAGAGCTGGTCCCAAACCAATCTGAGCACAAAGGCCCATGGAAATAGCGTAATTCCTTAGTTCTCACTTAAAATGGGACTTTGTGGAAGGAGTTTGCAGCCAGCTCTGATTTTTAATGGAAGTTTCCCTATGTTTGTGTTCTCCCCTTAGCAGGCTCTCTGCCTCCATGAAGCTATCAAGGATACAACGGGCAAATTAAAAGGTCTTCCCTTTGTCCTCAGAGCCCCTCTGATTCCTTACAGCATCTGCCGCCATCGTGGTCCAGCAGCAGGCAAACTCAAGCTGAACAAGAAAACACTGAGTGAGGACTGGCACGTCAATACAGAGGGATTTTATCCAAGTTGCTGACAACCTCAATTTGCTAACCCAATTGACCTTGTGCTCCCTTTAATACATAAGGCAGCATTCCCCTGCTGTCCCAGCCTACTGAGCCTTTCCTGGCCACTACCCATCATCTGCCACGGATTCCTGTCATGTCAGGAGAAACAGTACCCTTACCCACATTTCTTCCCTTTGTTCTCCAGCAGTGGACAAGAAGATGGTGGCTGCCCAACACCACCTCCTTTAAGACCTTTCCCAGGTCAGTCTTTTCCCCCTTGGCCTTTCCCACCTATGGCTTTTCTCACCTCTTTTTAAGGCTGGCCCATGCCCCTCTGCAGCATGTGGTTGCCCCCAAATCCAAGGAGCAGGGGATGTGGTGGTGGGTGCTTCAGTTGGTCATGGGTTTTCTGGGGTTCCACCAAAAAAAAAAAAAAAAAAATTCAGATTTTGTGAGGAAAAAAAAAATTGCAAAATATGGTATTTCTGAGGGATATGTAGTCAGGGACTGCTCTGGGGCTTGGTTTGTTTGGCAGGCCCTTTGCCCCAGAAACCAGACTAAAGAAGTGTACTTTCCCCCCAAAACAGAGAAAATTGGGAACAGCCTGTAACAAGGCAGGATGCATTCATGTGGGTCTACATGTCTTGCTCATCCCAAAAGCCTCTCTTTCCCTCAGGGACCACAAGAGTAGCACCAAATCCGCGTTTAGGAAAAAAAAAATACAGAGGATTTATTTCCTTTCCAAGGGGGTAAATCCTGATGCTGTGTGAAAAGTTGAGGGGTCAAGCGCATCTGTGATCCACAACTGGATGTTGCTGTTAGTCAAAGGTTTTTATTTTTATGGAAAAATAGAAATTTTCGTATCTTACACTACAAAAAACCCCATGTACACAAACAAAATGCACAGACAGCATCCAAAGAGGGGGAAAGGGGAGGAATAAATACAGCAACGCTACAGTCTCCTGTGAGTTAAAACACTGATGCAAGGAGCTGAGACAGATGCTGCGGCTCTGGCAGTGTTGGATGCACCAGCTCCTGCTCTACCTGCTCTAAGGAATAACAATAAAGGATTAGCAACTAAGTGTTAACTTTAAGACTGCTACTGATGCATTTTACATATGCCTTAACATCTAATATCAAGTCCACAGCAGTCCAAGGAATCACAATTTCTTGAGCACTGAGACTTTCTACACTATATTCAACACTGAATAGACAAAAACGATTTTTACCTTCATTTTTTATTCTTCTCACTCTTAACCTATAGGAGGAATAAATAAAATTTTAAACTGACTTTTTTTCCCTTTTATATCAGTCTTCCTTTTTTATGCTCAAGGAGTTTCTCCAAGCGGTAGCTACACAATGAAAGGGTATCAGTCTACACAAGCCTTTTTTGGGGATACTTCTTTCTCCCAAAATGAAAAACTGTATATTAAGAAAAAAGCCTTTTCACCTTTTGGATCATTTGAAATACCTCCCTCTCAATTATCAGCAAAATATACTGGAAAAAACACAATTTGTTGCAGCAGTAGCGAGCTGGAAAAGCAAAATGCTTGGACTTACCATAGGCAGGAAATACCTTTCCAAGAACATAACCTGCCAAAAAAGTTGCCATCCTCTTGTTCTGCTGCACCCCAATACATACAGTCATGCCCAACACACGAAGTACTTGCAGTTCTTGGATAGGCAATGAAAACCTACGTTATCTCTGGAATTTGCTCATGGACATAGAAGCTGTAACCTTTGGACCCTACCCACTAAAACGACTTTTTATTTTTTGCTCCAAGACAAAGTCTATTAATACAGAGATCTGTAGCAAGAGCAGCTCTTGAAATAAATAGAAAAGGTTATTTATTTATTTATTGGAGGAAGCGAGAAGAGGTTTTTTACAAATGCAGTCTGGCTTAAGAAGTTTTGTTTTCCAGCAGTTCATAATTTTGAAGGTTACTCCAGCACCTGGTAGGTATCCCAGCAATACAAATGATGAAAAGGGGATTTTGCTTTTAAGACCCCAGGAAAAAAAAAACAAACCAAATTCAACTCCTCCCACAGAACCAACATGAAAAGAATGAGTGGAGATGATGGGCAGAAAGCGCTACACATTTGCTAATAGCACCTCAGTGCCGCCAATGGATGCAGGCAAGCAAACGATTCCTCCTGATGAAATGAGTTGTTTCTGTCTTCCTACATGTTATTTTCCCAAGCGTTGCAGACAGGGCGGCACAAATAATCTCAAGACTGTTCTGCTGACAGCTCTAATAATCTTATTTATTGTATGACAAATCTCTTTTCTGTGCTGAAATTGTTACGTCCTGATACCCTCTTCCTCTTTTGTAGTCCGGTGGCTGCCAAAATGAAACAACAGGATGAGAAATGACACCATCAAGATTTGTTAGACCTCGCTGTGGCTCCTCTCCCTCCTATTTCTCCTGATTCCTGAGGAACTCAGAAGTAGCCTGCAGAGGTGGAGGGGGCCATTTCAGAACAGGCAAATATTGCCTGAAGAAGCCCTGCCGTAAGCAAACAAAGCCCTGCTGCTAAGAAAAAAACCCCCTCAGCCTCTTCTCCTAGATGCTTCCCTTTTCTTAAAAAACCCCATTCTTTGTATCAAATCTCATCCAAAAGCTGAGTGGAAATGGAAGAAAGACTTTGAAACAGCTTAAGGTGCCTTGCAACACCTGTTTCTGCAAGACACGAAGGACACAGGCCTCCTTTTGGCTGTTTGAGCTCTTTGGGCTCGGCTCTGCAGCACTGAAAATGAAGGGAGCTAAAGCAATTCTTTATGTTGATGTTACTGCTAAGGAAGGATGCCACAAGATGCTATCCAAACTCTAAGGAAGCAATACATTTACAGAAACAACAAATTCTTGCAATCCACTGAGCTGTTTTAAAATCCTTATCTTTATCAAAGTCTTCACAAAATAAAAGCCCAACCTATGAATACCAAATTACCTGTGCTGTTTAATCTTATCTACAATAAAAGGAGGAGGACAACCCCAAAATACTTTTTGGTGTGATTCCCAGGGGACTGGGTTGCCCTCAGGACCCTCTGAAAATACCAGCCATGGGCTTTAATGGATACACTGAACCCCAGCTACAACCAAGTCCTGATTTGAGCTGTGCTAGCCCCTATGAACGGCATCTCCTTGCCCTCAGGATGCCATTGCTGTGACCATGTTGTGCTACTCTGCTCTTCCCTCCCCTCTGCGCTCTGTCCCAAAGTGGCCAGGTCCACAGCCAAACCTAAAATGCCACAAGACAGCTTGGGACAGCACAGTTCCAAAAATAATCCCACTCCCACCACTGTGGGAGAAATACTACAAGATCTCCACACTGGATGACCATGGGCTCATTCCCAGACTGTGCCCCAGGACTTAACCCACATCGTCAGAAAAGGAACAACAAAATTCCTTCCTTCCAACTCAAACCACCTCGGGCTTTGTCTCCTGGGCCCCAGGAACAGCGGCGATGGCTGCACTGGGTGATGGCCACTGGGCTAAAACACCTGTGCAGAAGCAATCCCGTGCTATCGCTGGCCAGGACACAGAAAAGTCGATGCCGCGTTGTCGCTGGAGGCCACCAAGAACCAGATTTTTCGCTTCTTCTGGATGTCCTCAGACCATGGTGTAGAGGAAGAGGGGGGCCACATCTTTTATTTAAGCAAACTCCTTCTACCTCATTTACATAATCAAAACTCCTGAAGGCTTTATGTGTTGCTCAAACCAAACTGCAGCAAAAATACAAAGTATAGGGGTAACACAAAAGGGAGACTGAGTAAAAGAGGGAGGAAAGAAGGAACAAAACAATGAAAGAGCCCCAATCTTGTACCTGATGTGTAGCAAACTGTACAGTATATACATCTTCATCATGTATTATCCTCCCCAAAGAGCAAATGAAAAGAACTTGGTAACACAGAAGGAGGAAAACAAAATATACACCCTGTATTGTATTTGCCATGGCGCAAGCAATATGTTTATATGCTAGTCTCTATAACTTAATGCTGTGTAACAGCATTTTTTTCCTTTTCTTTAAATTTACAAAACAAAATATCTATCGAGAAATAATCTAATCATATTGCTCTTCAATACACTTCTGTAGACAAGTAAGACTCGAAGTTATACTTCAGCAAACTGCAGCTATTGGGAGTCCATGAATGGCCACAAAAATCCTCCATTCAAGTCAGTCCTTGGAAGCATTACCATGTGCTGCTGTAATTCAGTATATAAAGGTGCTATATATATTTGTACCTCCCATGTACAGACAACATGTGGTGGAAGGCTTGTTGTCATCACCGCTGAAGCTTAAGAGACTGGTTAACCTCACGTACAGCAGATTCGTTTCCATGTTCCATGCATCTTACACTGACTTCATGAAAATGAGGACACAAATAGGAAGAAAAGGAAAACTTTAGTCAAACGCTGCTTTAGAAATGCTGCAGCAGAGGCCAACGTCCTTCAGTTATAGAAACCACCAAATTTCCCTTTTTATCTTTTCTTGGGTTTTAAGTCAAAATAAATCTCAGGGCTAGAGTACAAAGTGCAGGATCGACCCACTTGAGGAAGTAACTTTAAAAACCGTGTTACAACGGCACCATCCCATTCACCAACTGGACCTTCATCTCTTGAAGGCTGTTCATTATCTTCTTCTGGTGACCAACAAGTGTCACTCCCAGACGTCTCAAATCCCTGTGGGAGAAAGCAGACGTTGGTTCCATGGACCTCTCAGGCACACGTCGCCGCGCACACCACGCGCCGCATGCGCTGCTGCCGCTGCCAGTGCCTACCTGTTACCACTGGCAGCTCCCGGAGCCAAGTTTAGTTGGCAAGTTTTATTTTCCCTACTTGCAAAAATTTTTTTTTTATGGCTGACAGCATGTCAGAGAGGTGATGTGATTTGAACGAGATCACCTCGCTGGCCAAGGAGAAAGGCCAGAGAGAAAAGTGTCAGCATCATCTTTGGCCAAGGATTCTGCTAGGCGTGAAAAGTCCCATTTCCAAGAGAAAAGCCACGTAAGAAAGCCCATGTTGCAGCTTCCTCTTCTCATGGGAGAGGCTGGTATTTGATCTTGGATATGAGCAGTGAGGAGTGAGGTCAATCCATGCTTTCTTCCTCTTCAGATGAGGGAAAGCCAAAGAAACACAAATGGCAAAAGCCTTGAGCATGGCCACCATCCTGATGACCCCTTAAAGTCAACAAGAATTAGCAAAGCAGCTCCCCTTTGGGTCTTTGCAAATCTTCCCATAAACCCACATTTGGTTTTCCTTTGGGGGAGTGAATTCTAGAAGCCGAGGGCATTTGTGTTGACTCTGCCTACTGGGCTCATTACAGGAAGCTGTAAAATAAGATAGTTTATGTAAAATGCAGGATCAGGAGGAAAGATTGTTTGTCATCAACTCCACCCTCCAAAATTCAGGTGTATAGATGAAGGTAATCAATCACCTTCATGTGATTCATGTGAATGGCATAAAAGAGGCACCTCCAGGGTACAATTTATCCCATCCAAAGACAGGAGTGGGACAAGTCATCTCCTGGAGATACCACGGCAGGACCTTGGGTTATCAGATGCAGTGACACATCTAAAGCCAGGTAAGGCCATCAGTTATGGCAGAGTATAATTGCAGAGATTTCTTACTGGGTGGAAAAGTGTTAATAAAGAAATTGTAGGAGTAAAAGCTCAGAAGAAACATCAAGACAGTTGCATAAATGTTTCCAGCATAAGACACAGAAACTGTTAGAGAAGCAGTCTGACTATAGGAGATGTGGTGTTTTGTCAGAAGACTTCCACTACAAAAACAGCAGTCTCTCACCTTCTACTTCCAGACTGCACCGAATTAAGGGTGTTTCTAAGTTGGGCCTTACGTTCCTGACAATACACTCACAAATTCCAAAGCTGCTGACACCCTGTGTGCAAGTCTTATAGAAGAAATTTCTCCACTGAAAGCCAGGTCAAGGTCACTGAGATGTGACCCCAAACACGCAGCTGGTTTTTTGGAAACCACGCTGCTGCATTCACACAAAGGCTGGGAATCCCCAGCAACACCTGGGAGCCCAACCATCAGCTGAGACGTAATTGCAAACCTGGCCTACAGTTCACAGCAGGGCTGTGTGCTGGACTGCAGGTGAGCACATGCAAGGAACACCAAAACATTTTCACACAAGCTACCCATGGAGCTGTGCCTCTCTCAGCAGCTCCAGATTCTGGACAGAAACTCCTGTGCAAGTACAACCAACCATCCGTGTCCACAAATTACACAGATGAACACTGATTTGAATAAAAAGCAGTCTTGAGTGAAGGCTAATACATTAACACATAAACTAGCTGAAGCCAGAAGCTAGATCTGTTCTTCTCCAAGGACTGTCATGTTTTCTGCCTTTTGATTTGGAAGATACCAGATTTTTTGCTTCGGGCTAAACACATAATTTCATTATCGTACCCCTTTACGGCAATGCTTCTTGATGATGCAAAGGGAAATCATAACATAAGGGGCAGAGAGCAAAGGAAGTCAGTGAGACACATCAGCAGTGCTCCTTACCTGGCAGAGAAAAGGCTGCAGCACCTGCAAAAGGTGTCTGCCTTCTCAGGGGGACATGCTTTCATTTCTGCCTCCCCTGAATTGTGAAACTAGTTCAGCGAGCCATCTTAATAATGAAGGAAAATGAAGTAATGCTATTGTTACATGCAATTTATTTTATGTACACAGCACAGTTGGAAGTTCACACCAGAGGTCAAAAAAAACCCCCCAAAAACCAACCCCCAAAACCAACACAGTATATGACCTGACTTTTAAAAGACAAAACATCCATCTTCCCCCTGCTGAGTCCTGCTCTGCTGGCACTTTTTGAAAAATCAGCTTTTTTTTCCCAGGTATCTAAAGTGCAAGCTGAGCTCTTTTGAAAATCCAGTACCATGTATTTCACAGGTGTATAATTTCTGACACTCTTGCGTGTTATGCTGGAAAAAAAACAGCCTGAAACTCAGAGAAAAGCATGCATGTCTTGGCCTTTCATACACAGCCCCATCAGTCTAATAAACCCCACACACAGTTCACTACACAGCCTTTTTTTTCCCCCATATATTATCCCCTTAACTCAATATCCTTGAGGAGTGTCTCATTGATTTACAAGAGAGAAAGAAGAAAAAAAGAGTTTCTCGTTTCAATACGTTAACTGCTCACCAGGGGATCCAGTCTTTTTTTTTTTTTTTTTTTTAAATATCAAATCCTCTCAAATGTGAAGCCACCTGCCAAAAGCATGGGGGACTCCTCAGAGAGGGGGAAAACACTACTGTGGGGTCTTTGACCTCAGCAAAGATGAATCAGAAGACAACAGCTCCTGAACCAGATGCTCGCCAAGTATAAAAATCAGCAGCTTTATTTAAAAGCCACCTTGCACATAGCAAAGACAGCAACTAAACTTTCTAAAAACTGCCTAGAGAATGCAGGAGCTTTAATTCCAATGTTTCAAGCATGACTTACAGCACACTGCACGTTCCCATGCATCCAGTGCTGAAGGACTTAAGCAGTGTAAGTCAGAAGATAATTTTGAACTGAACTGGGTGTGCAAACCAGCTGGTTTGGGGACAAAAAACCCCCAATAACTTCTGTGCCAAAGGGCTGCAAAACAACTGCCTTCAAGCTCCAGGCCAGAGCTGCCTGGCTCATGTTACTGCAGCCAAGTGGTAATTTCATTGGGCTCAGCTCTGCAGAGGAGATGTGCGCAGACATCCACTGGGGCTTTGCAATAAAAATGTGCATTCCCTTGAGGAAAAGGCACAGCTAAGACCCGTGGGCAAACAGCACCTGCGATCAGGATCCAGGCTGCTCCTTGCTGTGGAAGTGACCTGACCCCTGGTGTTGGGTTTCGTGTGTGCCTCAGCAGTGGAGATCTGTGCACCCATGTGCTATGTGGTCTCCCTGCTTCAAAATACTTGGCTTCCTCAACCATGAGATGACTTTTATTCTTATTTTAGGGAGAAAGTTTATCTTTTCAATTCTTTCATTGATGTAGGGCTGAAAATGAAAGCAGGCAGGAATTTGAACTTGTCAACAAGGTATTAAAAAACTGACCTAAGCTGACCAAAAAGCTGAGGAAATAAAGAGGAAAACCGGTGTCAGCTCATCCCAAGCAGCCTGTACACAGCTGTGTGCATGCTGCTCTCTTTCCACGGCCTTGCACGGAAGCCCAGCTGCAATATGCCAGTGACAACACGGTATCCCCTTCCCTGTGATAGCCTCCATTTGCAAGGGTTGAATTCACAGTCTCCATGTTGTAAGAAATAGATTTAAAACATTTTATTTACAAATAGAACTACTTATACACCATGGACCAGTTTGCCAAACACAGTGTAGACTAGGACTGGATTGGCACATAAAATACAACCCCCTCACCAGCCAGTTTAGTCATACAAGCAAAAGGGCCACAGTCCTGAAAGATCTCCGTGGTCCGCAGCTGTCAGCCTACCACAGATATTTTGTATTTCATCCCCCATCTAGGGCGGATCTCACCACTCTTCTGCACGTGGTGTAACTACAATTGCCCATGCAGACTGGGACTACTCATGGAGTTAGTCAGTTGTCAGTTGGAACGAGGGGAAACAAGAAGAACCTCAAAGACCTTCAGACGATGCTAAAGAGAGAGGCATCCACTTGCTAGGGACTTTCGCATGAAATGAAGACTTTAAAAATTTTGTTTTAAGAGTTCATCTGCTCTTACTCTTAATTCCCATTCTACTTGATTACAAGATGAGAATTTGTTCAGAAGCAGACACAGCATCACAATCCCAGGACTGAGATTTCAGGTTAAGAATAAGCATCTAGAGCAGGTGAACTCTTAAATGTTCTTCATCCAGTATAACTTTTAATAAATAATTTATTTTATTTTAGAAGAAAAATATATACAATGCAAAGCAACACAACACATATTATTACAAATATTCAGAGCTCTTCATCTAATAACAAACAACAGGGTGTCCTGAGATTCAGTGAGTACAGATCTTTCAAAAGGTGAAAATATGTAGTCCACATGGTTAGTAACTGGTCCAGTCAAGGGTCAGACTGAAACTCATGTCATGGATCTATCTATTCTTGAGTATTGTCCTGGTAAAGTTATTCTTGCAGTGGATTGAAAGAGCTCCAGACACACTCAAAGTCACTAGGTGGTCCACAAGTTTAAAGAGCAGGTCTGGTCCACTGGAAAGGCTCCCTTCAAGTCTGATATCCAGTTGGAAAGAGAGGGTGGAGGGTGAGGCTCCACTTTTCACAAGGTGATTCATCCCTTTGCAAGAATTAGAGCTAAATGTAGAAATCACTCTTTGTTTGAACATATACATTTTCAGGTCTTTGTGTAATTAGGCAGAGCTTAGGACTTGGGGTGATATTCATCGATTCTACATTTTTCATCTTTTCCTTTCAGAAATTTGTCACTAATACTACTCTTTTCTGGAATAAAAGCATCAAGCCATCAGTTTGAAAGAATCAGAGTGGTAATCAGGATTTTGCTTTTCATGTCAGGGGAGGGAGGATTCAAAAAAAATGCTGAACATCTCTCTCAACCATGTCCTGTAAAGAAGCCACAAGCTGGGCACCCACAATTACCAGTCCTGTCAGTGTTATGGCCAACTCCTCCTACAGCACTAGTAGGTTTTTTTTTCCAGTAGATTTTAGAGATTCTTTACATTTATCATATGTTTTTTCCCCTTTTCTGGCAGCAATTGTCCATCTAATTTCTACATCTGTCTCCTGCACAGTTTGAATTTGGTGAAGATCATTTTGGATGGTATTTGAAGGCAACCTCTTAAATTATAAAGACTGTTTTACTGATGTCATTTGGGGAAAGCAAGCTACTTTCAGATGTTCAGATCATCTTTTCACCCGATCCCCCCAAGTCCCAGCTCTGGAACATACAGAACAGTTGCCTCTATTAAAAATGACAAGGAACATTTAACCTGAATTCTCCTTTGTAGAGTACAAAATGTTGTTTTTCCCTTTTACAGGGAGAAAAAAATTGAAAACCTCCAGAAAACCAACCCCTCTCAGTATATCAACCTTTAAAGAACTTTGTTTGTTCTGATGTTTATTTTCTGGAGAACCCATGAGAGTCTCAGCTGAGCCCACCAGGAGCCATTTTTCTCCCTTACTTTATTTTATAAGGGCAATCTGCCAGTTTATATCAGCCTGAGCTCAGGACTTCAATACATGACAGTTTTCCACTTAAGCTGCTATGATGGTTTCTCTTTTTTCAAGAGCTGAGAATTTGCTGTTTTTTCTTTTTTTACCATATCTGAGCAGGATGAAAGAAGTTTTGATTTGGATGGGTACCTGGCTTTTTGATTAATCTTCCAGTTTTCCCAAAAACAGACCTGGGTGGGGTCAAGCCTTCTTGCCAAGCCACCTCTGCAATGCAAAGGTGTGTGGGCTGACAGAGAAGAATCAAGCAGCTATCTCTGCAAGAATCTCTGTCCACAGGCAGCTGGGGTGGGGAGGGAGAATTTATTTACTGACATGGATAACTAACTAGCTGGAATAGGTTTCAACCTGTCCTGAAGTTTCAACTGAAATGGAAGATGGATCCATGAAATGTGTCCTTCCATTTTAAAAAAAACCCCAAAAGCTCCCCAGGCTGCCAGGCATCAGCTCTGCACTGCTCTGCTGCTCTAAAAGCCCGGAAGAAAGCTGAAACTGAGCAGCTCAGACATGTTGTCTCCACTGGGACCAGTTGGATGACATTTGTACCACAGAGAACATCCTGGGACCTGGTGAGGGGACCTTCGAGGAGGTTTGCAGCTGGTGAGGGTCACAGCATCTCTGGCAGCTATAATTTTATTTAAAGACTTTCAAACCAACTTGCCTTCCTGGCTAGAACTGTGCAGGTAATGGGTTTCTTGGTACACTGCCAATCAGAATCACCATTTTAAAGCACTTTTTGCGTAGCCTGAAAAGATTTTGGGGGACATTTTTGGAATTTCTGTAATACCAAAGAGTAAACATAGGGAAATAGTTAAATTTTAAAGTCAAATTAAGGATCTTATTTCATAATCTGCAATGTTGCGCTTTAGGAATTTGGAGGTTAGGAATACTTTTGTCAGCAGCACGGGATGCTAAGATGGTGTAGGAGGGATAGTAAGATTGTTTAAAGTTACACAGGTAAGTAAACTTCTAATTTGCTGTTAAAAACACCCACTAATTTGGGCTTCAAGTCAACATTTTCTGTGACCCAAACAAAAGCATTTTACTTCTGAGCATTTCGTGTAGAGCTCTTGAGATTGCAGAAAATTCTAAAGAGGAACAAGCTAGAAACATAATTTTCTTCTTTGATATGACTAATTGAGCCAAACAGCAATAAATCTGTGATGTATTTTAGACAATCTGCATTTCGGAAGTTGCTCTGATTATAAGATTGGGGTGGTTCTGTAGAGGGGAATGCTTCATTCTTTTCCTTTTCTCTTAAATTACTACTTTATCCTGTCCCCCTTCTTCCTCCTCAACCTCTGGCTAGCTATTTCTCCTGTGTGGACTCTGACCAGCCTGGGGATGGATGCCCTCTCCCTTGGTCAATGTGTGTAGATTAACAGTCTAAACTGTGGAGTCCTCAAAAGCCCGAGTAACGTGACACACAATTGCAGGACAAGGCTGGGAAGCAGCATATAAGAGTCCCAGGAGCTCAAAAGAGGATCTAGGTAAGAATCCATGCACCCTGATTTCCCAGACAGTTGCTAGAGAGGATTTCATCGCTAGCTCAGGGTTTTCATGTGAATGGATGAAAAACGACGGGATGAGTCCAGGTGTAAGGGGCAAACACTGATGATGTGAGTGGAGCAAATAAAATAAGTGAGAGCAGATATGCTCCTGCACTCCCTCCAGGTATGTAATGGACAACGGAACTCCATGGAGATGTCACCGACCTGCATCACACTCCTGTGCTGTACAACGAGCTCCACAGCGAGCACTGGGGCAGACAGGCAGAAATGCTGCTGTGGGGATTCTGGGGGGTGGGGGGATTTTTCTTGGTTTATTCTTAGTCCTCAGCAGCAATTCTGTATGTGCACTGGCAATCTGCATGTGGTCGGAGGAGACACAGCCTTCTCCAAAGCAGCGGAGTGTAATTCTTCCCATTCTGCCTTAATGCCAGCAGTAAACTAAGCTCAAATCAACCCAGCTAGAAAGGCAAGCTTCGAGGCGAGTTTGAGACAGCACGGGCAGCAGCAGGAAAGTATTGACGAAATTACACAAGCAAGGCAGGCAATTAAAGGTGGAGCATAGCAAATTAGCAGCCCTGAGGCATTTACCAAGTCATTGAAGGCTGTTGCCCCAGCTGCAGTCACACCCACGTGCAAAAACCAAGGGCACATTCAGAAGAGTCTCATTCAGAAAGCCTGTCCTCTAGAGCCCTGGGCTGCTGATGCTCTTGCACTGGCATCAGCTGTTACCTATTTCTGTTAATGCTGAATACCATTTCCACAGCTTACTGGGCTTCACTGTTCACTTGGTTATATCCAGATCAGCCCTGAAACCAGCTCATCTGCTGTGAAGGCAGGATATCCCAGCAGGGACTCTGGCACCTTTACATTTAGTAGTAGGGTAGAGGGTTTATTTTGTTGGTAATCCCAAATAACCCACTGCTATTGTGTCAAGAGGATGGCCTGGCAATTACAGAAACGCATGCATGAATTTCTGTGAGTAAAGGAGCCAGAGTACTGGCTGCCAGTGTAGTGACTGTAAGTTTTAGTCTTGCCTCCACTTGTTTTCAGTAGAGATGCTACAAGGGGAACTGCTGACTGCAAACACAGTTCTCCCTTTCTGCAGCCTCATCCTTTCGTATTTTTGAATGGTTTGTCTTTCTCCTCCCTCCCCCCGTTGCAATTCCAAGAAATGAGGTGAAAATGATCTGGACACTACTCACTCTAGGGTCACCTGAGCCACTGCATCCATTGAACTGTATCCATTCTCCATGAAGATCTCCGTGTATCGGCCCATTTTGATGGCTTCCAGCCACTCACCCACCGACCTGTAGGCACCACTCCCGACTGGACTGTGCTCTACCAACAGATTTGACACTCTAAAGACAAGAAAAAACAAAGAAGCAAACAGAATCAGCATTGAGATATACACAACATTACTCAAGTTGCTTGCATTTTTTTAATGGTAAAGATGATTCTTTTGTTCCATTTTCAGTGATTGCTGCAGCCTAAATCCTCCCAGCAGGCTTGATATGCAACGTACCAAACACACCACTTCACCTGCAACCTCACCCATTCTTGAGTTAGCTCCTGCCATTTCAGGTCCTCACCACAAGCAGAAAGAGGAGGAGAGGACTGGCATCTATCCCAGTTACCTCTCGGCCACAAGTAGGCTCCCCCAGTCACTCATACTTCAAAGTCTTCACTTTGACGACTCCTGCTTTGCTCTCTTCCTCCGCCTTTAAGGCTCATAATTAACTTAAGACAGTGCAGAGCCTGGAAGCTGAAACCCAAATTACATTTCCCAGCAGCGGCCATCGATGGCAGGCAGCTGTTAACAGTCCAGGGAGCATTAACAGTCCGGGGGCTGCTCCCGCACTCACGGGGGGGTTTCGGATGCCGACAGCATCCAGTGAGCCTGCAGAGAGCAGCAATGCTCCAGCCACGCTCCAGCCTGGTACACTCCTGCTCCCACACCCTCGCTCCAGACCCTGCCACGGCAGTTGCTCCCTGCTCAGCTATGCCACGCACGGAAGAAGCAATTCAGGCAAATAATAACCCTTCACCGCGGCGGGAGTGCCGATACAGTACCTGGCACAAGCAGGGTCCACCACCCCACTAATGATGTGCAGAGAGCAAAGAGGGCTTGTCCAAGGTCAGCCAGGAAAGAAACTAGATTTGTTCCCTGCTTTGTAAAACGGGACACACAGCTAACACAAGCCTTGCGTAAAGATTATTACCCACAGGTAAAAAAAACATTTTCTGGGTCAGCCTCTGATGGTGGCTATTACACTTAAAAGACTTTCAACTGGAAGGAGAGCTGGGATATTATATTATTATAGCACTTCAAGAATATTCATATATTTTATGAGCACATTAGTATTATTTGTTTATTTAATAGCAATGCTGAAGGGTCTAATAAAATGTGAATACTTGCAGTACCAAGAACATAATGGCTTCCCATAACATTTTATACACATGAGAAATTCAAAACTCCTAAGTAATCATAATGAGAAGTGGATTTTCATCACTAATGTCAGGAGGTACCTAGTGATATCACAGCACACACTGTAATGCAGAGTGTCTTCCTCCCTTATTTGCATTAATGAGAATTTCCATAAAGAACACATTACATATATAAAAAAAATCCTTTACAGCTGCTCTATATTGAAATTATGATTCATCTGGAATTACTGTGGTCTGGGCACAGCAATCTATGAGAACAGAAACACAGCCCCAAAGCCTGACTGCTCAGGTGCTCCATCCATATCAAAAATACCCCTTTTCCTCTGAAAAGGAGAGGTTTGGAATTGTATGGACCCATTCATGGAATAAAACATCAGCAAAGTGCTTAGCAGCTCAAGGAAATGGTTTCCTGCCTATTTTCCTCATCTGGCATAACAGTTTGGTATAAAAGAGTGCAGGAACCACCACATAACAGGCCTGGAAAATTCTGAGTTGAAAATAAAAGAGAAACCTCACATATTTTACATTGTCATAAACTTTTCCTGCAGGTTTACTGGCACTAACATTACATCTAACTGCTAACAAGAATAATTTCTTCTTCAAATGGCAAATGGTACATGTAATATAGCCCAAGGAACCAGATCTATCTCGTATTTAAAAATTAACAGAGGTTTCAGTGCACGAAATGCCATGCGCAGGGACGTGCCACCACAGGGATGTCCAGCTGCAGCAGGGAAGACATGCCACATGCAGCTGTGCAAGGTTCACTGGAAAGGTGTGGGGACAAGTGACTACAAGCTCACAGCAGTATATCTGCTTTGGTCCATACCACCAGTGTGACCTAATCGTATCTCCCTCATTCCTGTCCAAAGAAAACAACGTATCTTGCTTTGTCCCTCCTCTGAGAATAAACTTTTCTGAAGGGCCTTTTCCACTGTTAATCAGGGGAACTCCACCACCATCAGTGAAGCAGCATTTACATATATATATATATATATGTATGTATGTATGTATGCCTATATATAACTTTATGACCTTGCAAGGGACTGTGTGATTAGCAACACGGATGGCTCAGAAGTAACTGTGTGCTTACAGTGAAAACAGAAAAAGCCTCTCCAAGACTATTTAGCTCCTTCTCCCCAAGTGGAGCTTTAATTCTTGACTGTGTTTACCTTACTTGTAGCTGTGTAGCTATTCAGATTCAAGTTTAAATACAAACTGGCTGTTCTATTCACTTTATGTGGTTTTAGCAAAGGATTTGTGTACAGCACTTTGGGAACCACAGACCTCCTCTTGCAATTACCAAGACTCTCCTGACTTGTAGTGTGGCTAGCATGCTTGGGAATAGTTGTGGAAGGATGTACCTGGACATCCATGAGCTTTGCACATCCTAAGAGTTTCCGCAAGAGACACTGCGTTTGTATTACCAAGATAAAGTCAACAGGCAGATAATTGGAGCAGTATTTACTGTCTACCTCATCCACTCACGTCTTTCCTTCTCTTAACCTTGCGGTGGAGCACCGGTAGTTTTGTCACAGACAAAGTACCGCTGAAGCTCCTGTTTCTGAGAGACAGATCACGGTAATTTTCTGTGGTAGCAGCACTGCATTTAGAGTAAGTGAATTGCTCACCGGGCTGCTAACTGCAACAGAAAAAGTTGATTTGAGTAAACTCCCCTGGACATAATGAAGCTGAAGAAACATCCACTCACCAACACATGCAGGCTAAATAATCAGAGGGAATCCAACCCTAGGGGTGGGTATTCAGACAAGGAGCTTGCTCTGAGAAATGGTTCTGGGCTGAGCCTGTACCTGCTTGATGCATTAACCAACGTCTTCAAGCTGCTCGGGTTACGGATGAGCTTGTCCAACATGCTGACAATTTCGTCAAACTTGGGCCTGCTGTTGCGGTCTTTCTGCCAGCAGTCGAGCATTAGTTGGTAGAGAGCAGCAGGGCAGTCCATGGGACTTGGCAGGCGATAGCCTTCCTCCACGGCTTTAATCACCTACAGGACACAAAATGCAAGGCTTTTCTTCCCCTCATCTTTTTCCCAAATGCAAATTCACTTTAACATAGAACTTTGGGATCAGCAATATGCTCACAAAAAATCCTGCTGCCCCCCAACTCTGCGCACGAGAGGCAAACTCAGTAAACCCCTCTATCTTTCATATTTTCTATGGGATGAGTTGAACAACTTAACTTTTAGTCACTGCAAAATTAATCTAGAAAACCAAGCCACTGCTGTAACCAGGGGGCCAGACTGCCTGGTTGCACTTGTTCAAAGCTCAGTTGTGGTCTCTACGTTATATACCAGGAAACTCCTGGAGCCTATGCTAAGTCCATGAAAAAGAGCCTACAGGGATTTCTGGCATCTTCTTGGAGTGTAGTGATTTTGTTTATTCAGATGTTGGCTTCTTTTTAAATGAAAAGGCATGTGCTAGACCACAAATTTGTATTACAGTAATAAAAGTCTGACTGTATTTCAAAAGAGACTTTGAATGCTAATTGATGGATGGATTCAAGGCAGAAGCAGAACAACCATCTCATATATCATTCAATACTGTCTGGGTCTAGTAGTTTCTTAGTGTGGCCACATTTCTGCCAGGAATTTTAAATGTCAGCCCAAGAGTATGTAAATTAAAACCAGGGGAGTTGTTGCACTGATTTCAAATACAAACCATCTATGGTTTCATATCTCAAACGAGTGGTATGCATATGTGTTGCCTGCCCTTTTGAAAGGCAGAAATGAATAAATGAGGGCAGAATTGAAGAAGGCAACTTGTTTTCCCCAGTTTGTGGCAGATTTGTGGCAGGGCTTTAAGCCCAGCAGTTCCCATTTTGAACCATTACAATTTTCAGGAGAATGCAGCTCACGTTTCAAGCCACAAGATTCTGTGTCTGTGCCAAGGGAGTCCCGGCAGCTCATCTTCACACCTTCCACTCCCAAGACTCCTTGACCAAAAGAAGCTGGAAGCAGATATGTGCTATGTCCACATGTCCGCATCTGCTTCACTGTCCACTCCAAGGACTACCTCAGATGCCATTCATTCTAGGCACTGCTTCACAATTTCAAAACATCCTGTGTCGAAAAAGAAGGCTCTGTGGTTAGCAGGGGAGTTGTTCTCTTGCTCTTTAGTCCCTAGATGACTAGTACAGGAGGGCTGGCGTTGCGTTTCAGAAAGCTCCACCATGCAGGACTGCATGGATTATTTTTAAATTGTCCTCCATCACAGAGCTTTTTGTTAAGTGGAAGAGTTGCAGGAATGAGCCAGGCCGGCTGAGCAGCAGTAGCGGGAACCTCAAACGCCCTAAGGATGTACACAGCAGAGAAGCAGCTAGGTGAGGCTTTACGATCTCCTCTAAGGGTGAAAAGCACATCAGAAGGTCTGGGCCACAGCATGTGCAGTCCTTTTGCACCCATCTGAGACTTCATCTGTTGGTGGAGCAGCTGCACCGCTCTCCACCCTACCTGCACTTGCAAGACAATCCCTTCTACGGCCTGGCTGTTGCTCCCAGCCCCACCACACTGTGCTATTTGTACTCTCTGTTCTTCACACCGTGCTTTTCAGCTGGTCCCCGATTCCAAACTTGCAGCTGACCTATAAAGAAAAAGCTTCAGTGTGGCACAGCCATGAGAATGTTATTTGCTGTGTCCGTGTCTGTATTTATAACAATAATGGGTCATCCTCCAACTGCAGCAGAAAGAAAATAGTAGCAAGACAGGGAGCAGACCATCTGGCACCAGATCAGAATATCTGAACTATATCTGCAGTGGGGTTACGTGTGCTGGATATTCCTGGCAGTAACATCACAATCAATAGCGTTAACTCAATTTACAGGATGTCAGTCGTCCTGGTGATACAATGTAAATGGGATCAAAATACTGCAAGAAGCTAGGACGCTGAAATACACTCTTGCATCTGAAGGTGCCTTCAGGCGTCTAGCAGTAAGAGGAGCAAATAACCGAAACAACAAAGACTGAGTCACTTGTAGCCTCCACAGTGATTAGCAAATAAGAAAATGGGACATTTGCTGCTCCATTCATTGGCGTGTACTGCTTTGTAAGACTTGAAGATCTAGAATTTGCACCAAAGGAGGCATTTTTGTCTCTCTTCCTCTTCTGGACAAGAACTATTCAGTTACGGACTGGGGTGACTGAACTGGATGTTTAGGAGAGGACAGTTTGGGATAGTCTATCCCAGAAAACCAAAGCAACACTCAGCCATGTTCATAGACTCACCAGTCCGAACACTAAAAATCAACCACTGTGATTATTTAGCTTAGCAACCTGTGCAACAGAGGCCACAATATTCCTCTCAATAATTCCTGCATCAAAGCCTTATCTTGTGGTCAAGCCAAAGCATATTTTTAGAGGGCCATCCAGAAACCAGCATGACTTTAAAATGTGGTTTGTAGCTTTACAATGTTGCCTGCCCTATTGCACTGCACCTGCTTTAAAGCAAGCCATCTGTAACACAGTGAGAATAATTTTGCTCATTATCAACTCTGCTTGCAAATGGTGTGCTTTAATTACAAGCCATGCAACAAGAAACTCTTGTGCAACGGAGTCCAAAATTTATGTGACCCCTTGATTCTCTGCACAAAAGCCAATGCTGTATTAACACCACTGACTCTTCTGTCAACACACGCAGAGGAGGAAAGAAGAGGAGGAAGCCTTCGGGACCTGAAGGAGGAAGAACTGCATGAGATATATGCCGCAGCACCGAATTAAGTTCCTCTGCCACCACCACCTAGGCACTTACCATCTGCACAAAGGGCAGAGGCAAGTAACACAGAGGTTACACAAGCAAAGCCTGAGCAGGAAATGATGCTCATAAACATCTCACTGGTCCTTTGTTTTCTGCTTTCACACCAGGCAAGTGTGAAATTCACCCCATGCCCTATAGAACATGGAGGCACTTGGGCTTCTTGGAACAGCTCTGTAAAGTGTGGATGCTCATAGTGGTATGATTCAGACAAGGGACTCCCCTGGCCACGGAGCATTACTTCACTGGCACCAGCCTCAATCTTAGCCTGGCATTTACTGAACAACATCTGTGCTATGCCAGTGCATCAGCATTAAAGATAGTTACAGTGCTCAGTGTGAGCGAAAAAGCTTGGCTCCCAACTGCTGTATTCTCTGCACAGACTATGGAAGCAAGTCCCTGTATTTGATTAAGATAAATCCCTGTGTAGGTACATGCTGCTTTACTGAACTTCCTGCAAATGTGACAGCCTCAGCAATGCAGGAGTGGTGGGGCATTCATGCCAAACAACGTGCTCAGATCCCTGGCAAGAAGCGTGGTGTGACCGTCTCAAAGGTACCACTCGTTTCCACGCCTGGACTGAAAGTGAGATGAGACAGCAGCTCAGCATGACAGGTAGTAACATCCACTGATAGCAAAGGCTCGCTAACAAAACACAGGAAGAGCAGAATGCTCAGCCAGAGCCCTTGCTGCCAGAGAAATGGCAGAAAATCACTTGAATAGGAACGCTGCTCAAAAAAGCAGAAAGGATGAAACACCAGGTGGTGTGACCGGAGGAAACACATGGTGGAAACCCATCCAGCAGTAGGATCTTCGCAGGTAACAGGGGTGCCTCACATGCCTCATGGTGAATCTGACCTCATGACTAGCTGGCATTCTCAGAGACCTTCACAAACCATAGTTCTCAGACATGTGAAGAGGAAAGAGGGACCTAGAAAATCTGGCTACCCCAGACTTAAAATTTTTTAGCCTTAGACAAGGACAGGTGTTGATGGTGAGCTCAGGGTAGAATGCAGCCCTGTAGTAGGACCAAAAGATCCTTACCCAGGCTGGGATTGGAGCTGCAGCCAGGTGAGAGACAGTATTCTCAGGCATCTCCCTGTTTGGAGATGCTTCAGAGGGTGGCCTCGAGGTCAGAGGCTCAAGGGGGCACTGGAACCCAGGAGCAAGGGGACACAACTCGAAGGGTACTGCACAAATGAATAAGAGCTTGTGTAAGCACAGGCTTACAAGATGTGCACAACTGGAGCAAAACTATTCTCTTGAGATCAGCAATGCAAGAACAACCAAGATGCGGCTCTGTGGACTGCTGTCACTAGATCAGATCACCCAGCTTTTGTGCCGGGAAACAAAGCCCTTACCATGACTCTCTTGAGTTTCTGCTTTACGTGGCAGCAGGGGTTTGAGCACACAATTGAAATGCTGCCAGTTTATCAGCATCTATCCCCTGGCAGGCCTTTGTCATTAAGCAGAGGAGGGACAGGCTCCAGCCCTAACAGCATTAGTGAAGCTCCAGCGGTCTGCTGGGGGAAGCAGGCTTGCCTCCGTGCAGACACATTTCCCTCTGAGCACAGCCTGTTCTGGGTTGCTGCAAAAAACCCCAGCATCAAACGGGAGGATCATTTCTGTCTGGCATTGGGGAGCAAAGCCATTTTTACAGCAGCTCTCCTCCTCTTGTCCCCATTCTGCCTTTCTGATTGCAGAATGAATGCTGAGCCCTCAAAGTCCCATCACACAGCAGCTCTGGCACCTGCTTACATCTTGGTTTGTCATTTCCCAGTAAGGCCTCTCGCCGTAGGACATCACCTCCCACATTACAATGCCGTAGCTCCAGACGTCGCTGGCTGACGTGAATTTGCGGAAAGCAATAGCTTCAGGCGCTGTCCATCGAATGGGGATCTTCCCTCCCTAAATGGAAAAGAAATGGAGAAAAAACCCAAAAAACAGATTGCAGAGGAGGGCAGAGAACATGTGAAGAAAGTCGAAACGGCTCTTCTCAGAGCACCAAGGGATGTTATTTTCTCTCTGGAAAGAGACATCGAATTTTAAAGTAAATCTGTTTGACAGCATGGGGCCCCTTTCCACATTATCTCAGCCCATAAGCATCTGTAGGCTGCCTACTAATTGGCTGTCCTGAAGGTTTGTTGTTTGAATGTTGTTTGAATGCTGGGACATGTATAGGATCAACATCTCAATTATGTTGCACGGGTTGGTAAGGGAATACAGTTCCTCCAATTCTGAGAGCGAGCGGGGGAGGAACAGACAGTTCTGAAGCCGAGGAAGACTTTGATCTAATGAGGGCTTCATGCAAATTGCTGCGGAAGTAATTCCTTTTTTTTTTTTAATGCAGTCCTGGTCCTGCAGAGGGATCTGTGTTGCAGGCACAGAAATCTGTGTGTGCAAAGACCAGCCTGCTTGGCCTCTGCTATGGGACTAAAAATGATGCCCCAGCTGTCAAATGGGCTTTGCTGTTTCCTTTTCTTCTATCATTTTAGAAATCAAACTTCAGATCAGCTCTGAGAAGGGAAAGGGGAGGGAAAGGAGAGTCTGGATTAAGGAATATATTTCTCATTGGGTTTAAAGAGTTGTCTCCCTTGATTTATATAAAAAAATATTTTACTGTGAAGTCCCCTTTCTGTCTGTGTTGAGCTAAATATTGGAAGATCTCCCTGAATGCCCCCTAACGGTGTTTGTTATTGGAAAAAGACAAGCTTTGGAACACATTTTCAAAGCAACTTTTTAAAAGTCTCTTCTTCCCATAATTAGTTATTCACAAACTTACCAGTGCATGCCTTAAGTGAAGGGCCAGATTCTCAGCAGTGCCAATTAGCACATGGCAGCACATGTGGGAGCAGCAGCAGGGCTGGCCAAGAGCCCTTCAGCCTGCAGGGAAGTGCCAGTCCAGCTGTGCACTGAGTCCCATCACGGGGCCATGACTGACAAAAGCTGAAAGGCCTTTCCAAGATCTCCACAGGAACTGGGAATATGACTCAAGACAGCTCCCACTATCGATAAAACAATACCCTTGGAAAAACACAGTAGTAAGACATGTCCAAGGTGTGCCAATCACTGCCATTAATATTGGAGGCTCTCTCCAAGTCTGTGTTGCTGAGGCTGGGTCCTGCCCACCCCCTATCTCCAGTGCCAGTGCCAGTGACACATGGGCAGAGCTGGGGCAGACAACTGAGGCTGGAGAAGCTCTTTCTTGGGTTGGGAGAAATTACCCTCAACTGGGTAATGCTGAGGGCAATGTGCATTATTTGCAATGGGCATTCATTACACGCTTACTAATGTTTTAAAAGGGTCAAATTGTTCAGAAGACCCTGGCTTACACCACTGGATGGGTGCCTGAGCAAAGCAATTGCTCTTTCTTCCCTTTGGTATTCACCGAAGAGGACAGAGTAGAGCTTGGAAGCATGGCAAACTTAGCAAAGTTTGCTATTTGACTTGTGTACCCAACCTAAATTTAAGAGTTATTAGTAAAGCTCTGTGTTATTTGGCCATCTCCACTATAAATTAAAGGCATTTGCAAAATTAATCTGGTGATGATTAACTGTTATCACCTGATCAAACCCCCTTGCACGGTTTAGAGGCTCTGGATTCATTGAAACCTCTTTGCTAGAGAGCCTGAACACCAAGATGTGGCAAGAAATACATTTCTCTCGAACTCAATTGGTTTGGTAACCCCATAACTCACCCTGGTTGTGTATGCTGCTTCAGGGTCATCTTCTAGGACTCTGGAGAGGCCAAAGTCTGACACCTTGCAGACCAAGTTGCTGTTGATCAGGATATTCCTGGCGGCCAGATCTCTGTGCACGTAACCCATGTCAGACAGGTACTTCATTCCTGACGCGATGCCTCGTAGCATCCCGACCAGCTGGATGACTGTGAACTGCCCATCATTCTTCTGCAAAAGGAAGGAGACATTTGATGAGTTGAGAGCCTTTGCACCCTCAGCACTGTGTGTGCATGAATAAAAATGCAAAGGCAAGTCTCCAAGGAAGGAAACCAGGAAAATTAATAATTCATTACTCTCCTGCTCTGACCACGAAGCTTTGCTAAGTTTCGCTGTTTAGATTAGGATCTCTAGAGACAAAGCTAAGGAAATGTAGTTCTTTTAACTTGAGATCAAGGAGTGAGCTGCTGCTGCTGGTGACTGGTAAAGACACTGTGACTGGGAGTGAACACGTGTGTATAAGGGCGCCGGGCTGGGCTGTTTCTCAGTCAGGCAACTGCATGGCACCAACTTGCATGGAAATCCTACCTGTAGCGGTTCATGAATACTTGAGAGGGTAGGGGCTCTTCCCATGTTGCCAAACTGCATTTCTAACCACTTCCCCCACTCTCCCTTCTCCAGCTCTTACATTTCATGGAAAAACTCTGACAAGTCTGGGATTTGCTATGCTGCAGTAGGGATCTGCTCTTGAACCACATCACATTTTGCAGGACAAGTCAATACCTTCCACGCAGTCAACTACCTTTTAAAATAAACATAATACCCTCCAATTTATTCTTACCTGTTTGTATCATTGCATGCACCAGGTCCTTCATGATGCTGTATAAATGCAGATCAAAGAGACAACTGAGCTACTCCTGCCTCCAGACAGCACCAACTCTCAGAAAACATTTTCTGACAAAACTGACATTAACCATCTACAAAGAACTCAAAACTTAACCAAGTCCTCAGGTCCTCCCAGAAAAAAGGATCTAGGTAATACCTTTAAAAATGTATCCAGAGAGCCATTCTCCATGTATTCAGTCACTATCATTACTGGTTTGCCTGGAAAAAAAAAGTGTGAGTTTGTTAGGAATTTATTTAAAAAACATGAGCAGTAGAAGAGTCTTTTAAATATCCACATGCGTCTGCATGTGGATATACAGCCATACAACAGTAAATCTGCACCAAGACACTGCTGTCCCAGCAGGATGACAAGAGCTGCTCCCAGAATATCTGCAGAAGTACAGAAATTGAGGAGGAGGGGATGAAAAAGTAATCCCATATTATGGGTGGGGTACCAAGCCCTAAAATGTTTAGATGATGACTGAGGAAGAGGTTGCAACTGGAACCCAGGCAACCTTGTTCTTGTCTCCACCAACAAGCTGAAAGCTTGCAGAGGCCAAACTGCACGCAGCAACCTCTTTGGACCCTTCCCTCGAGCTTCAACACCCTGAAGTAACAACGGGAGCCCAACAAGAGCAACAAGGATGACCTGAAGCTTGAGCTTGGTAGCCACCAAAACCAAGACCAGGTAAGGAGGGGATTGCATTCCTTGTAATTCAAGTAATTCCATGTGACTACCCTAGTAAACACATCTGGAAGTAAGAAAAGGAATATTTACACTGCAGAACAAGAGCTAGTTAAGTATGGAATAAGTGCAAGCAGAAATCAAAGTAAAAGTTCTTAACAAAAGACCTGGTCTCCTACTGTTGACAGGAATAATAATGTTTTTGCAAATCTGTTTGATTAATTTTCATGCCCGAGTCATTTTAATGGTAATTATATATAGTTTTTGCTCAGTTTTTGTATCTAATTTCTCGCTAGCTTGCCACAATGGCGTAGCAATAATTAATGTGGTGTGCTCCAGCCCTTGTAAATTCAATGAAATCTTATAAGAACATGTAAATTATTTTTTATTTAAATCAATTTCCATTAGCTAGCACAAAGCACAGAGAAAAGAGGCACTGTCAGTTATTTGTAAAGTGCATTATAAATGTCTTTTATAGAAATGATCAACGAGAGCTGCTGTGTGTCATAACATGCACATGAAGGTAAATACTAAAAATCAGCGCATGTCCTACTATTTCTTAATACCTAGATCTTCCTANTTCCCACTTTCGATTACTGTAACTATTTTGCCTAATTTACTGCCTAATTATGTACATAACAAAGGTAATTGTGAACTTGTCAATCAAAATACTCATTGCTGTGCAAATACTACCTTTATAGCATGAAGGACCTGTGCTGCTTCAATTCTTTTAAGTTACTATCACAGCTGTTGCCCAAGCCTGAAACTTGCCCAGAATATTACTTTTGATATGAGAAATGCACCTTGGGACCATGAAAAATATTGCTGAATCCCAAATGAAATGATGGGCCCCATTTTAAGGATGACAGCCACCTGCCTATGCACAACATGGGCTGCATGTAGGAGGAAGGAGAGCTCTTGGGGGCCATTGCTACTGGTTGGCAAACATGTCAGTGGCTTTGCAGGGAAGAAAACCCCGGGGGTATCTCAAATGTTAATTTTTTTTGTTTGTTTTTAAATGCTGAACACACAACTGTAGGATGGAGTTCCTTATCTCTGACACTTCAAGGCAGTGTTGCAGTGAGGATGAGGTCTTGTTATGCCACCACCCTGGGGGACCTCCTCCAGACCTTTGGATGCCATCAGAGAAAAAAAGGCAAGATTTCTGGCACTTACGTTTCATTATCTGACTGCTGCAGGTTGGCAGCAATCATGGAATAAATTAACCCCATATCCAAGAGCATGGAAATAAGGACACAAATAGATAACTTTCAACAAAGTAAATTAAAAGTAAACATCAGCCCTTCCAAAGTGCTGGGCTGATTCTCTGTGTCACCAGGGCTTCCTCCTGCTGGCATTACATGGTTATAAAATATATGCAGATGACATTCATGTCAATGTA
>VYZQ01059726.1:37819-61455 GCA_013400655.1 Mystacornis crossleyi
ATGTAAAAGAAAAGGAAAAAGCTATGAAGATGCTACAGATGTCTGCTGGAAAAAAATTCTGAGTGCAGTAAACAAACATTTACTGTTGATAACGAGAAGCTCTGTGTGCATATAACTGAATCCAAACTCCAGTTGCTCCAAGTCCAATTTAGAAGCAGAGCTCCCTGTGTTTCCACAGCCTTTGGAGCAGACAGACACTTTACATAAAAGGCAGCTTGCTAGGGAGGCACATTCTCACTAACAGTGGGATTCCCAACCATCCCCTGAGGCCCCAGCAGCCAGAAAGACTCAAGCCCATACCAGTAGCAGCTTTCATGGATGTATAATCATCACTCATTCCCTGCCCAATATTCCACATCCCTGCAGGCCTAGACATTGAAGCTCTTATGTATTAAGGGTTACACAAGGTGTCCCCAAGAGATTTTGATATTTATTAGGTTTTTGGGAGAAATCTATTTTGTTTTTGTTTTTTTTTTTTCTTTTCTTAAAAGTTTTAGGAAATGCAGTTTCAAGGAAAAATGTAAGAAAAGGCTGTTGATTACCAAACAGCATTGATTTTGTCGAGATTACAAGGACAAACAACTAGAGCCTCTGTACCTTCTCTACTGCAACTCTGAAAAAGAACTAATGTTGGAGACGCTTCCTCTGAGGAATGACAAATGGTACTGAGAGCAGCACATGGCCCCAAACACCACCATCTGAACAGCAGTAGCTAAGCAAACACTGACATTGCCAAACATGAAGACAAGAGGGGAGACAGCCATTCACACCTGTGAAGCTGGTGCTTCTTCACTTAAAATACACCTTAAAATAAAGGAGTAGATCTTGTCAACAAAATAATCCTTGATGCAAATAAAGTAGATCCTCCAAGGCTCTAAAATGGAGGGGTAACAACAGCTCTACACATCTTCCATGGCCTCAGCACCAAGAGTCTTGCGCTGGGCACATTTGGATGTGCTGTCCCTTTCCCTGGCCTTAATCTCTAGTGCATACAGTAATTTGGAGAAGAACTGGGCTGGAAAAGTTACGGAAGGTTGTTTTGCAAACTGAGCAGTCAGACCTCAGTAACTCTCGTGCGGGGATGCCCTCAATCCCTCCCATACGCCAGCACCATGGGCAACTATTATCAGGGGCATCTCTAGCAGATCCCAGAGGGAGCTTGCTTTAATTGTGGTTTTATACACTCCTGTCATCTGCACCTGCAGTCCTGTTCTTCTTCTCTGCTTCTGGAAAGCAAAACTTTTTTTTGAGAAATTATGAAAAGTGCATTCAGAACAGGAATCACCGAAGTCTTCCTCCCTTAACCAACACTGCCATCAGCCAGAGTTCACAGAGAGCAGTCCACAGCAAATTGTACCTACTTTTTGTGACGACACCTTCCAGGTGGATGATGTTGGGGTGGTCAAACTGCCCCATGATGCTTGCTTCTCCCAAGAAATCTCTTCTCTGTTTCTCTGTGTAGCCCACCTTCAGGGTTTTGATTGCCACTGGAAACTCACGCTTTCCCTGCAGCTTCAGCCGCCCACTGCAGACTTCCCCAAATTCACCTTCAGAGGAAAATCATGAAGAATAGGATCACACCACGTCAAGGGAACACACCATGTGCCTGTGTCTACAGGATGCAGCACAGCCTCGGCTGATGAAAAGCACGAAGGGCTGCCCTGCATTCATGGATATGGACTGCTGAACATCACAGTGATGACCATCTCAAATAGCCACTGTACCACAAGCCAAGTAGTTCATAAGCACAAGCAAACTAGGAATAAAATTGTAATTCTCCTATACTTAAAGAGTTATGCTTTATATTCCATGGGTATTTTTGTGTACTACACGACAGTCCTGTCACATCCTATAGCACTGTCCTGTTCGGATAGCTGTAAAACTCAAACCACTTGCTTCTTAACCTTCCTTTGGTAACTTACATAGATGGAAAGCTGTCAGCCTTTCACAGTAACATATATTTTTATAGACTATAAACTCTTTACAATTTTATTACTGCCTTTTCCAAAAAGTAACCGAAATGGATTTTTTTCCTGGTGAACAGTAAATTATGTCCGAGGATAGAAAATACTCCTAAGGTTGGATGTAAGTCTAAACAAACAGCTTTACTGGAAACAAAATGGGAGTTTCTTCATTTAACCAAGGAAGCTTAAAGCTTTGGACTTTTGCTTGTGCTTTTTTAATGTCACAGGTGACTTCTTAATTTTTGGTTCAAGACTGACCCTAATGTTGGGTGATAAAAAGGTTAAAATGGTAAAAAGAATGTGAAAATTAAGTGACTCCTCTCCCTTAGAGTCCAGTGAAATAGCTCAGCTGGGTCCAAACCTGATAACCATTTTCTGACATTTTCAGTTCATCTTCTGAATTTCAAAACTGCAGACAATGACAGCTGTATCCCAAACTTCAGTTGGAACACGCTCACTTTCACTTGCAGGGTACCTAACAGATCAAATATTTCATAGCTCTTCCCAGATCTCTCCTGTTAAGAAAGCAAACCCCTCATGTTGCTAAGGGTCATGGAATGCATTTCCATACCAGCTCCAATAACTCTTTCAATGGTTATGCATGAAGCTTCAATTTCCTTAGCAAACTCATGGACAGCTTGATTGGGATCCTCATAGGTGTGGGGGTCGATGTAGGTCCTTACTCCAGGAAGCTTAACTGCAAACACAAATTGAGCACATTTAATGGCATGTGACATCACGGAAAATGGGCATTACACATCTCCTGTCTCTTGCACTCTGTTCTGCTGGAAATTTATTTCTATGGTGAAAATGAGTACCACTCTCGAAAAATGACATTTAGTTTATACGTGACATATATGCAACTTCATCATATTTAGAAAAGCACAATAGTGCTCAGCTGAACGATGTGCAGCTAAAAATTCCTTCTGGTGCTGTGTAATGGGTTGGTCTGGTGCCTGGTAGAAAAGGACCCCTTTCTGGAACTAGAGAGGGTACACCAGGAGGAAAAGTACAAAATGCAAAATGTCACAGCAGTAACTTGCAAAGCAAGCTGGATGGATGGGGGTTGATGGAGAGCTGAAATAAATTATGCCCTACCAGTCACACATCAGCTAATCAATCACCCACATTATTTCAGACAGAGTTACTGAGATTTAAAAGAACTGCATATTTGCAGTACAAAGCCTGTGGTTTGTATCAGTATAAATATAATCAATAGCAGGCTTTTTCTCCAGGACTTGAGAGGGAAAAAGTATTTTCATTATCCATATTATAAGTTTGTCTTGACAATCATTAAGGCTACTCACATGAAGAATTGTTCATCAGTCTAATGAGACAGCTACATTACACTGTGGCTCTTAATTGATTTGCTTCCTGCTGCCTTCATTACATAGCACTAATGGAAATTTGACTTTCTCTCACAATATGTTTGCCTTTTCCACCCCAAAAGGCACCTCACTGTTACCCATCCCCAGATCCGACAGCTCTTGATGAAGGAAGGATTGATAGCAACCACGAGATTTACTTTCTAGCATCACTGCAGAGGGGTTTTCTATTCAAGGGCGTTAACACAGCATTTCTGAAAGCTTTCGAGGTGCAGGAAATAGGTGTTATTCCTCACACCTCTGCAGAGGCATCCAAGCCAAAGAGTAGCAGTGGGCTTGGTCCTCACAGCTGGCTGGGGTGAAGCAAGGGTTTCAAACAGGAATTTTGGACTGATGAGTCCAGACCACAGAAATGTTGTTATGTGCTGACCAGGAAAAACTAATAACATCTTGGTTCACACAGCAAAGACAGAGGAACAAACCAAAATGGTTCAGTAGAAAGATCTGCTGCAAACATACAGGTGTGAATAGCTCAGCACATACAAGGACGGTTCAAATGTTCAGTTCTCTGTGGGGCTTGCAGCAGGGGCAGGTGGGGACCTGCTGCACAAACAATTCTTTTGTGAATTACCAGCAAAACCAGATTTTTTTTTTTCCATAAAACCACCTCTCAGTTGAATTTCTCATTACCACAGAAAGCCAACACCACATATACATGCTTGCTCTTTACTCACTGTGGCCATTATGAAAATGCATCTTTTCTTCTTCTGGATCTTGTTTAGCCTTGCTATAGCCACATCGCCTGGAAAAAAAAACAAACAATAAAACAGAACAGTATTTTTGTCTCTGGTATGGCAGAACTCCATTCTTTACTTTGAATCACACCATGCACAAAAACCCAGAGCAGGGACAAACCCAACCTCCCTAGCGGCTCTATTGCTGCTGTCCCAGTTTTAGCTCATCAAACTACTTGCAGTTTCCCTAATGGAATTCAGGGCTGAAGGCCCGTGGATTTTCAATTGGGCTTGTGTTTCCAAATCCCACAGATGCTTCTGAACAACTCCACTCTACCTGACATTTAATGCAGCAATTATTCAGAAGAAAAGAAAGCAGGAACAGGAAGGACAATGGAAGGGGAATGGGATGAAACATTAGAACTGCAGAAACAAAATCTTGTAGACTGCAGAGCTTTTGCAGGCACTGTGTTGTATGTCTTGCATGCTTCCCTTCATACAGGGGGCATTTGCACAGAACTTTAAATTATGACATTTTAGAAAATGGCCTTGTGTAAGCATTAAAACCTTATACACATGCAAAACAATGGCTTAAAACAAAACCAAACCAAACCTGTTGCCTCACTGCCTTCAGGTGTCTCCTACACGTTGTTGGTTCTGCACAGCATTTGTGTACATCTCCCATTTTTCCACAGAGGAGCTGCCATTCATGGAATCCCCTCTGCCCAGCAGAATAAAGATGGAAGAAGGCAAGCTGCCTAACCTATCCTGCTCCCACCTTAGCACCAGACAGTGCAGGGATAGCGCTGAATCCTACCATGGAGTTGCAACCACAGTCATATGGAAGTGTCATCTCCTCCAGGGCATCCTCCTATTAGTTTTCGGTTGCCCTTCTCTGGCTCAGCTTCATTCTGGCCATTGGTTTTCTAGGTGATAGTTTTGCATTAGCATTAACTGTCTGCTTTGGTGGCATTTCTGAGATTTGCTTCACTTAGACAACCACATACGAAGCCCCGGCATAACTGCACAGGTGAGAAGAATTCCTGTACACACACACACACTTAAAAATACGGGATGAGGTATGTAGGATGCACGTATATATGCTTGTCATTCCAAGAACCTGACAACATAACTGGATACGGGAACTGGATCATCCTTACAGCAAGCCGCATGAACATGAGACTGCAGGACACTGCTTGGTAGAATGAAAAACCTGAAACAGACACCCACAAGCCAGCCAGCATGCACTGGAATCGCTAGCTGCCACACCTCAAAGAAAGCCTCAGGCTACTAAGAAGCCACTTAAAGCTGAGAAACCTCTCTTCCATTGCTTCCATGATTTTTGAGCTAGGGGCATGTGAGCACTCCAGCAGCACTCACAGCAAGTAGGAGCATATGATTAGCAGGAACAAAACTGCAATTAGGAGGAGGCAGTAACAGGCATCTGCATGAAACATGCCCTCAGCGTGAAGTCCTATTACAGGGAACTGCTGTCTGCCCGGATGCAAGGGGCCAAGCAGCCTTTCGGCTATAGGATTCTGGCACTGGGTTTGTGAAATGATCACAATTACAAACAAAAGCCTGGACACGATGAGACCCCACCACTGAGCTGGACCCAGCAGAACTGGATGCTAGACAGTTGAGGAAGGGAAAAGCAGCATGAGCTTCTGGGGCTATTCCAGGGAAGAGGAAGCTTACCTTAGAGAGAAAGGGAGACCTGTGCCACAGGGAGAGGAAGGAAAAACAGAGATTGCAGAGGTTGTGCAAGCGCAGGGGAACGGATCAAGAAGACAAGGGAAGGCTGGCAGGCAGTCTGGGGACACAGGCAGGGAGATAAATAGGTTGCACTTGATAAACAGCCAGGGTATCCATGCAGGGCACGATTTCAGCAGCAGCAACCAAGCTGAGACCCTAACACTTTGAATGCAAGCCCCACAAGAACAGCACTGAGGTGCCCAGAGATGTGGCTGAGTTATCTGCATGTCGGTGTTCATCACCTTGCTCTAAAAGCAGCAGTACCATTTCCTGAGATGGGGTCCTGCATCATTAACTCAAAACCTAAGCACTAGGTGTACATGGAGACCCTGGGAGTAAGGCTCATTTCAAAGCACATTCTGGTGTTCACAAACCCTTGGTGAGAATGGACTCTTCTTCTTCATCATATGACCTTCCCTTTAACTAAATAAGCTACAGAGATGAGTCTCAGTATCAAGTCCCGCTTCTGGAAACCCCAGTTTTTTCTGCTGCAAGTTGCCGAAGTTAAATCAGTTTTCTGCAGAACTAATTTTTCCAGATGGAGGCCTATGACTCAATTTTCCTTCTAAAAATACACAAATATTTCAATTTATCCTTCTACCAAATGAACATATCCAATATTTCTTCCATTTTCCTTTTGGAGCAAATGCCCTTATCTCTTCTTCAGATCAGGAGCACTTTGCCTGTAAAAATGCTTTTCTAACATCATCCTTTCTATGACCTGCATCTCCCGATTCCTTGACCATAAATACGGAGGAGACAGAAACACGCCCTTCCCTGCATACAGCGATCCAAGCACACCTTGATGCACAACAGTCTGTGTTTTACTGCCCACAGACACACTCCAAGGGCCAGCGCAAACCAGCTGGCTGCAGCTGTCCCCTTCTCTCGCGCTGGGTAACACATACAGCAGCACATCACATTAGCATACGAAATCAGGCTCCGGGACGCCCGAAGCATGGTTAAAACAAGCCTTGACAAGACACGTCAAAGTGAAATGGCACCTAGTGGGCTGTGACTGTCAAGCAACAGTTGGGTGTCACTAATAAAGCTTGCTGCAAAACCTGCCATCACTTGTGCCCTTCGCACACTTTCTCAAACCAGCCAGAGTCCACGCTGACTGAAGCTAAGCCTTGCTTCTTCCACTCTTGACCTTTGGATCCTTTAAATAACAAACACAAGCATTTTTTTTCTCCTTTCTTCCCCAACTAAATCCCATAAAAATCTGCAATTTCACATTAACAGTCCTGGGTCACTTTGTGAATCTTACTGGCAGATCAAAGTATCTAAATATTGTGGCTTTGCAATATATTTTGGGAGGAAAAAAAGCTCTCAATTGTTTGTGAAATAATCCATTTCTGCATGTGCATTTGCCGTTAATATTTATTGGCAAAGCTGTGAGTCAAAAGCTCTGATGGAAGACTCATTCTCTAGTTTATTATCACTGTACAAACCATAGATTTCCTGTATCTTTTCTATATCATGCACAGCAAAAGCATAAAGATCCTGACACTCACTTCATCTTCCACCGAGCTGGAGACACTCAACCAAAGAGTTAAGGTAATTCAGCAGCACACCTGAATCTCAATTAATTTACTCCTGTTGTGGATTTGTCCCAGTTTCTCTATGTAGAAAGCAGATGTCTTCCTTGCACAGCTCTGTGTTTTTCAATAAAAGTATCAGAGGTAAAAAGAAAAGTGAGACTTTAAATATTCTTAAGGCATCATGTCTTATTTAAAAACTACTTGCAGATTGGCAGGCAGCTCATAAAATATTCATGGAGCAGATTATAAAAGTGAAGTTGTAAAATGATCCCTATATAGGTTTATAAAATATAAAACGGACAGGTAGAAAGATGAAGAATCCAGCTGGGAAACCAATGCCCACTACCTTGCATGACAGAAGCCAATTCACGGAGAAAAATCCTTCAAGAAGTGAGGCAGAAAGATGCTTGCTCTCCCTGGACTGATGGAGATTCTTTTGTTTCTGCCCTGCACTTCAGGATACCCTTGCTGGGTTGTGTGTGGCCCTTTGGCCTCTTGAGGCATTCCCCTGAAAACCACAGAATGTCCAAGGGGAGGAGTTTTCACCTCCCTAGCTTGGGCCACCATTCTGATCATAAGGCAAGACACAGCCAGAGGGCTGTGAATCTGGACCTTGGATGTCAAGCCCTAGGTGGTGATGTGGAAAAATCTTTACATACTTTTTTTACAGGCACAGGCCAAAGCATTTCAGCCCACAGCCAAGGCATTACTGGAAATGCAGGTGGGCACAGCATTGAGACATCCCTGATGAGGAAAGGGACTTCACCTTGCCAGGTGCAGTCAGTACCATCGAACAGGTTGTGCCCTGAAGCAGCATGCAGCCTCCCATCCCAGTCTTGCAGAGATCTATATGTGTATTTGATCTCTTAAATATGAGATAAATAAAGCATAAGCACTTTTCTGAAACAGGGACAAAAGACCACTTTTTTTTCAGGGGTGAGACATGCACTCAGAAGCACATCTTTTACAGTGAATCAACTTAGAGGAATGCTTCCAACCCATCTCAAGCTGTCACTTTACAGGAGGTTTGCAAGGAATGCAAGGTTGTTGTTTACAAGGAGTTGGTGCTCATTTCAGATTATTTGTTCCAAGATGTTAAAGCAATAAAGCTGCATACGTGTTGCAGGGCAGGATCGTGTTCCATGCAGAGGAACAAACAAACATGGATCTGTCCATCTGGCCAAGATCCTGTCGCCTCAGCTCATGTGTGGAGACAATGACTTGTTCAGTAAATAGCTTTATCCTTCATAAACAACACGGATACTGAGAGCCAGAGGCAAAAGCCTTCCACTAGTGATGTTAGTCTGTGTCCAGCATTTGCCTTTGCCACTTGCAATCCTAGAATAAATTCAGTATCAAAAAACCAGGGAATACTCAAGGGACTGGTGTAAACTGAACAGCTTCTACAATGGAAGTTGTTTTCTGTTTTTCTGTTCGCTTTCCTCCTGCACATGATTGAAAGAACAGCAAAAGGTCTGGTGATGACAAGCATAGACCTTCAGCTCAGTTCACAGATTCAGTAGATGGCTGGCCTGAGAGGAACTGGGCAGATTCCCTTCCTAAGGGCTGCAGGTTCACAATCTTCTCAGCTGCTTTTCCAGCACTACTGTCCCCTCCCTACACTGTGTGACCCTGTCTTTGACCTCTGGTTAACCTGGATGCCTTACAAAGGAAGCTTCACAAATCCAGCAGTGGTATTTTTAGCCTTTAGTCTTTCCCTGCCTTTGCGCTGAATGACTCCCTGCTTTCCTAAACCATCACCAGAACAATTAAAAATAACTTAAACAAGATACCGTTTTCCCCTCTTGCAGGAAGCTCCCTCTGAAGTGATTTCCATAAATCTCGCTAAAGAGGTTGTCGTGCCTTCCCACAGCACAGCCAATGGCATCCGTGCCTTGAAGTAACTTTTCCCATTTTCCCCTCCCAGCTTGCTGCCACATTAGCCTTCCTGCAGCTTAGGAGGAAACCTGCAGAGGGTGTTTTCCAGGTCAGCCAAGCTTTCCTTGTGCATCTCTTGTCTTCATAGCCATCCAGTCCAATCCTGGTCTTCTCTGAGAAGTATTTTCCATTGCTGTCACGCTCTGGCTGGGGGCCTTGCTGAGGACATTTGAAGCACGACTTGCAGCGAGGGACTGCTCGTGCACTGGTGCCACAGGCACGACAGACAATCGAAGTACTGTGAGGTTTTCTTTCAGAGAGTCACTGCCAAAACGGTGGCCCACACACCAGAACAACTTTTTACAGGCACACACTTTGAGCTGAGCATCCTTGCTTGCTAACTCTGCTCTTAAGCACTGGAAAGTCACAAAAACCAAGTCAAAAATGCTCCATCAAGAATAAAAAAACAAAACCAAAACCCAAACTCCTCCTTGGTTCAGGCCTCTATCAAAATAAAAATACAGCACCAGAGGACCCTGAAATGGTTGACCTTAGTGACTGCTGTGCCCCACAGCAAGGGATTGCACCATGACCCAGCTACCACCATGCAAAGCCTCAGCATCCCCCAGAAAACACAGCAGAAGAATTCCACACCTCTCACCAGCTATGCTGAAAAACCTTCCCAGCTTAACAATGCACACGGGATGTCTCAGAAGTTCTGTAGTCTCAAGTAGCTATCTGATGGGGATGGTGATTACAAGTGTTTCTTAGAAGGCTCAGGAAGATCTCTGCCCATACAAATATTACAGTAGATTCTTCTTGGGGAAGCAACTCAACTTGTATCCAGTCAAACCAACAGAAATTAAAATCACCCCTCCTTTGACTAGTTACAAAAGAGGAGAGAGTTTGAGACAGCAGAAGGTGGTGAGGCAGCCCAGATGGTGGCAGAACAGGACAGCATGCAGCATGGACACGCACCTCAGGACACCCGCAGAGATATGTCCAAGGCTGCTGGAGCATATCGTGGGCAAACAGCACCATGTCATTGCCGTGTATGTCGCACACTGACACGTATGTCGATGACATACAGTGCATTCCACTGACATGCATGTCACATGCCACTAAACACCTTTCCGCTCCCGACAACCCACTGCCTCCTCTCTGGGGGCACATCACCTCCCCCCGGCCCCTTTGGATGACAAGAAGCAGAACTTGATGGGTGTCCAGCATACATGATGTTTTATTAGACACCTGGTGCGGTGCCTGGACTGATCATGGCATAACATAGCAGGCTTTTCCCCCCTGAGATCCCTGCTCTTGCTGAAGGTACACTCTGCTCCAGGTCACACTACTTCCAGTTGTTGAGATAGACAAGCTGGGTACAGAGATCAGATGAGAAAGTGATTTCCAGGCCCATACAAGAAAGGAAGGGAGAGGCAGACTGTGCACAGAAAACATGGACGTAGGACACGAAGTAGGAGCCAGCACGGGTGGCAACACTGACCATGTTAGGCTCGGAAAGGCAACAGCACGGAGAGAAGAAGCCCACCCACAGCCATGATCGCAGCAACTGAAAAGCAAACAAAAAGGCCCAGGATAAGGAATAATCCCACCGCCCTGGCAACGTGCAAATACATTCGCAACATTTTTATATGTATTTCTTCCTTCTTATTGCAATTATTATTTGGACCTGGACACCCCGGGCTGCAAAAATTTCATGGCATATGCTATTGTTGGTGAAAAATGCCTTGGGGAGAGTGTCTAGATCCTAGTCCTGTAAAGCAATTAACCATGTGCTTCCTGTACTTGAGTACAACGGTCAGGAATAATGGGGCCACCCATGTGCTTAAACTTAAGCACCTGCCTTGAAGCAGGCAAAGTGACTTTTTTCCACAAGTGTGCATGTGGTACAATTACAATTGCCTTTATAAAAGGAAAAGCACTGGATGAATACAAGCCCTGCTTTTGCAGACCCTTATGCATGTACTCACAGAGCCCTTTCTGCATCTCCTTGTACAGCGAAGCTTTGCACACATTAGGTATCTCCAGAAATAGGACCTTGTGAGCCGTGTGAGAGCATTCAGCCTAAATAAACTCAAAATGCGGTGAGCTGAAAGGCACTCCGTGCATCCACAGCTTGCCTTTGAATGCTGCTCAGCCATTACTTTAATCACACTACGGGTTTGCCTGGCATCAGTTCTCAAACCAATGCTGGCTGCACCTCAGTAGATGCCCTTTATCCTCGTCAGAGAACTTGCACGGACAATTTCTCCATTACCAAACCTATAAAGGTAGCTCATCCTGGAAAAGAACACAGTGCAGAAGAAACAATAGGAAGGGCTCCAGTACAAGCAGGAGCCCAGCGGTGCAGGTATACGCCAGTTAAAGTCAGCTGAAGATCTCACTCATTGTTTCTCCTCAGTCATCACAACACGTCACTCTTGAAAAAAATTCTGTGCACATCAGATTTTTATACAGTATGAATTACAATGCCTAAATACATTAGAATAGTTTATTTATACAAAATTAACATTCTGTGACTGCATTGCCTTAAATTATGATGCAAAATAACTTCAGGCATGCAATGATTTACAGAATTATACACTGGATTATGTGCTTACTTAAATTAAAACTGGTGAAGAATGTCTTCTAAGCTCTTTTTGCATCAGCAAAACAACTTGCTAACATTTTATAAACAGCAATGCCAATATCTCTTACTATATTTGATAATATTTTCTGTTTTCATAATGCCCCAGCTTGTTCAGTCATACTAATATGGAAGCAGATCAGCCTTCACTAAACCGCTCTGCAAATCCAAGTTAACGCGAAGTTAACACCAGAGATCCAAAACCCAAAGGCACACAAAGGGAACCCAAGCACTACAGATCTTGAGTCAATTTTGCCATTTTCTTCTTTAAACTTTGCCAGATTTGCGCGCAGGGAACTGGTGCATCTCCAGAAGATCAGTTTGCAGTGACCCTTTAGCTTATGTTTCAGCTAGGAGGCCCTTTTCCCTCAGGCATTTTCTAATGGTTGCTGCCACCAGACCTTCCCACACCTCCACACCACTCAGCATGCAAAGTCAAAGTTTTCCAAACAACTGTTCAATTAACCTGAAAAGCAACCACTTCCTTAAAATGAAAAGAGCTCACTGTTTCCTTAAACAAAGAAAACTCTTTGAGACCTCATCAGGAACAGGGCTGCTCTGAGACAAAATCAGTTCCCTGCACTGAATCCAGAGCACTTCAGACCTCAGTCTCTTTATACGGAGTAAAAAAAACTTTCATGCGCAAGAGAAATGTACCTCAGTGCAGCTGTGCTCCTGCAAATCCATCAGCTGTGCACTGATGGTCAAAATACTCCGAGGTTTAGCATTAGGGGAAATCTAAAGTGCTTAGAAACAAACTAAACTGGATCAGCAGACAATAAAATTCACTTTCCAGTCCAAGGAGCACTTGGATAGGTAAGTGAACTTACTAATTGGTCTGAACAGTCAGGACAGAGGAAGATTTATTATTTCATGTGTTAAAAGGATGGCTTAATTTGGCAGATAAACTTCAAAATATAAAAATCGCGAGGGAAATAAAACCAATGTTAAACTCAAGCAAAGTCATCATGCATCTTGTGGCCATCAGATTTGGGTGCTGATGGCTTCTAGGAGGGGCCCAGTTCCCATCTCCCCACCTCCTGCAGGGCTTTCTTAGTCTAGAAACTGAGGAGCTGAAAGCAAAAGCCTTCCAGACAAGATCAAATGCTGCGGATAAGATTAAAACGCTGTTTAATGAAATACACCCGGGCCTCTCCAGGGTTTTAAGATCTTCAGCCAGTAAGCTGACCTATATTGGAGAGCAGAGTAGAACCAAGCACTGCATACATCAATTTTATCTGCGAACTCTCCTCCAGCCTCACTGAATCAACCAGCAGACTATGAGGAGAGCTTGAGGGGGCTGCTCCTGGTCAGGAGCCCCTCTGATTTGCTGCAGGATAACAGATGACACGTCTAAGTTACAGCGAAAGTTATTGAGAAAACATCTGCAGCGTTAAGTCCCCTTTGCTGGGGAAGAAAAGGCGCTGAAGCGACACCATCTCCAAAAGCCAAGCTGGCTTGAAACAAGGTATGACACCTGTTTCTAGCCCTGGCTTCAAAGAAAAGTCTGCAGATGGGCTGAGAAAATGTAGAGGAGGCTGGAGCTGCAGTGACACCCCCAGGACCTCTGTGGCCTGCTGGCACCGCCCTGCTCCAGCCCAGCTCTGCTTTCAGTTATCTGGGGCACACAGACACAACACTCCTCCCATTCTAGCTAAGGTGACCCCCACAATGCTTATGTGGTTTGCAAACCCAACTGTCCAGAGAGCAAACTTTAATAAACCTGTGCGAGGAGGACTTATCAACACCCTTGGCATTGTTTCAAACCCTGGGCTTTGTTAATGAAATGTACATATATCATGGGCCCCAGCAACTGTGCCTGCAATTAATGTAATTAATTTACCACGAGTCTGCAGATGATCCAGAGAGCATTTGGAATTAAACTATATTTTTAATGGCTAGATAGAATTCAGAGAGGCTCTGCACTATATAGATGTGGCTTTTAAGAGTTTGAAGTAGAAGTCTTGGAATAATGGTAAATGAAAGTCTCGTTTCGTTGCTTTTAATAATCTGTTCTAATGGGATGTTCTTCAGAGGCTTGCAATTAGAGACTGAAATACTTGAGGGTGCCTGGGAAGATTTTTCTAATCCTTCATGCGGTCTTGAGTGATGGTAATGATTGCTTCCTGCATCTTCAGGTCAGGAGGCCGGCGCTACATCTAGCAATTCCTGAGTCAACATGCTTGCTCTAAACATCAGAGAAGCAGCATCACACACTGTGAGCTGCTAGGAATATATTCCCGCTTTGTCCTGAAATACACGAATGTTTAAGGAGTCACCTGCTCTTCCTGCTGAGCTATCCTGGTTCCCATGTTAAAGCGCATCTCTGCACTGTTCGAGAAAAACTGAGAATGCAGAAGGCCAAGCAGGTGATATCTATGCATCCACTACGGGGAAGGAAAGCAGTGTCTTCCGGGAAAGGAACTGCACTTGGAGAGACCTCTGGCATTACACTTTTCTATGTCTAAGACATAAGAAAGGAGAGATAACCTTTTTTCTAGCTAAGAGGCCAAGTGCTGCTACATGGCAGAGCCCCAGGAGAGGTCACACTTCTGATTTCAAAGCAAGGTGAAACATCCACATACTCAGAAGTGCAGAAGGATAAGAGTCTGACTTCCTTCTTCATTCTCTACTCACTCCACAGCCAAGAGAAGACACTGTAAACCCCCCCTTTCAAAGATTACATAGACACAGAGTGCTGAGCAGGAGCCTCAAGCTGCTACAAATTCCAGCTTGAAGGGCAGCCCAGTTCCCTTCTCCAAGTGGAAACAGGACTTGCACAATCCCATCAAACGAATGACCTGCAAGAAGGTGGGGAGGTTTCGTCACTTACTGCTGCACTAGCCCCCTTTTTCCCTGCTCAGACAAAGCTTATGTTGGTTGCTTATCTGTTCATGACCGTCCTCCCAGCCCATTCCCTTGGCTGCTGCCAGAGGAACTCAGAAGTAACTTGGAGCTTAATTACAGATTTGGTCAACTTTCACCTTTTCTCTGGGCCAAAGTCATCTGAAAGCAGATTAACCTGGGTCCCTAAACCTGCCTCGAAACTGCAGAGCAAAGACTGGCTTGCGGAGCCTGGTAAGTTTGCACTAAGCTGAAAAGTGTTTAGCATAGAAGAGGAATGAGGTGTTGGAGCAGCCAAATTTGACAAGCTGATCTTGACAGGATGTTAGAGATGGGTGCTCCTGGCAGCAGATTTCCACACCGGCTCTAGGAAGGCAGGACCCTGTGCAGAAGGGTGCACTGGAGCACTTTGCCTTCGGAGAGGGGTACTGTACACCAGTGCTGCTCCTCTCTGGGAAAATGTACCAGCAAAGAGGCTGTTAATAGGGTGGAAGTAATAAAAACCTTGACCCCAAAAGATGCAGGACCAGACCCTGCCTGCGCTGGGTGGATGGGAATTTTGACTTGGCAGAGCAAGAGCTTCCTCAACAAAATTCTTCCTCTTGTCAGGTGAATCGCAGGGAATATTTGGCAGTAGGCAGCATAACAAAGCGGCTATAAATCACGGGAGACAATGTCCTGCAGGAAGAAGGAAGAGCAGGCAAGAGTGTAGAGATAAAAACCCTTTAAAAAGACCCAACTAATAAAAATTGTGACTCATGCTGGAAAAATTCTCTATGAAAACCATTATCTATAGACTGTCTCCCATTTCCTAAGGAAATATTGAAAAAGCAAACTATTTTAAGCCCTGACACAACCTGGAGAATAGGATGGGGGGAGGCTGTGGAAAAATTAATCCATTTTACCTTCCACATCACAGAAGGTTGCAAACACTGTCTCAGGACCTAGGATATACACCACAATCTTTCACCCTCTCTATTCCCTGAAAGTCACTTTTTAACAAGATGCACATATTTGTGTCCAGAAAGTAGCCCTCTGCCACCACAGGCGCTGATATTTAGAAGTCTAAATCAGCTAAGGTCAAGGATGGATACGCTGGTGTAAGAGCCTCTAATTGCCAATATCCAGGTGGCAAGATTTGTCTTTGCTTTGTCTTTCAAAGGCTAGTTCCTTGCCAGAAGGAGACTTTCTATAAAAGCATGACACAGGACGAAGGGCAGTTTTTTGTTGCTTCAAATGTTTTTTTTTCTGTAAGTTCTGTGAAAATCTCCTTCTAGTTCTTTGGAAGATCACTTGAGATGGAAAGGTCATCCATAATGGGTAGTTGGCTATAAATGCAGATGCACAGTTGACTTAGCTGTTTTGAACAGCTTTTGCAAACATGCACAGCACTGACCTAGTATCTTCTCCACTTTTACACTGTAAAAGCTCATGCTTTTGTTTAGTGCTACAAAGCTTGAAAGCCTGGGGGACTGGAGAACCCAGCAGCCTCTTAACACTCACCCTAAGACTTCGTCTGTTTTGCAAACAGGACTGGGTTAGATGGACAAAAGAGGGGTACTGCTCTGGAGCAGTTGGTCTCCTCCCCAGACTGCTGAAAACCTGGCTCCTTACCTCAGTTTGTAGGGAGAAAGAGACTAATGCCACACAACAACAACTGAGGCACTTTACTGCTCCCTGCGAGATGGGAGTGCAAAGATTTTTGTCACTGGATTGCCCGACACAGACTTTAAAATAAAAGTCAGTAATGATTTTAGATTAATATATGCTTCAATCAGGAACAGTAATGGTAACTGACATCTAATTCACACATTGCTAGGAAAGTAAAATTTGTAGCTTTGCTCCTGTAAAACACACTGCGCTTTTGAGAACACATAATCCTAGCAAAACAAAGATAATAACAACTCTGTGTTCTTTAATTCAATACTTGTAGCTGGTTTAATAATAGATTTTCAATCCACTTCTCTTTTTTATGCTGAGACAACTACAGTCTGATTTAGTGAATCGCTTTGATTTGTAATCCCGATTGTTATATTATTAATATGCCCTTGATGCAAGGAGCAGGATAACTTAAAAAAGTGATCAGCTATTTGGCTTGGCATTTATGACCTTGGGCAGAGGACATGTTATTTACAGGAAGTTTTCTGGAGCATCTGCAAGTAAATCAGCTCTGAAATGCAGCTTAATTGTTTAGGGCAAAGCACATTTAGTTTCAAATTCCCAGGAATCCCCAGCTTCAAACGCAAAGTGCATTTCCACAGATGGACGCTGACATGTGGAAATGCCACCACGACTACTGTTCAACTGACCTTTGGTTTAGGGCCAGCTGCCAGCTGGAAATGCCAAGCTGTTACTTATATTCACTCAAAAGAAGCAAGAAAACTGCAGAGACTTGAAAGCAAAAAAAAAAGGGGGAAGAGGTGTGGTTCTGCCTTTGGGAACCTAGCAAAAAATAGAAAGCCTGCAGACACCAGCGAACTCCTCAGCCCTATGACTGCAAACTACTCTCAGAACTGCCAAGAGCAGGATGACATTCACTCTGCACCGCGGAACTGCTCTCAAGCCTCTGCTCACTGCAGCCTGGGACTTGGGAGGATGGCTGCAAAGAGGCGCCATACAGCATCCTAAGGAGGAAGATCCCAAGGCGTCCAGGGCCTCTCAGGGACCCGGGAGCAGCCTGCAGCCAGCACGTAGTAGCCTATCTGCAGGAGCTGGCCAGGCTACATCCTCAGTGCTGCACAAGAGGGTTTTTCTCCTTAGCTCTGCTGCTGAGCAGTAGCTGCTCTCTCATATCAACAGAAAGACAGAGCCTGGGCTTTGCACAGCTTGCCTGGTGTGGCAAGCAGTAGTGATTCTAGCGGGAGCTCAAAATAGCTGGTTTTCTAATAGCAAATACAGGAAAGAATCAGGAAAGAAAACCAACTCCCTGGACCCAGGCACTGTAACAACATAACCACTACAAAGGTATAGGAAAACATCTTCCAGAAACAGGTTAACTGCTTCACAAAGGGATTATCCCATGACTTGGAACAGGTTTATTGTCCCTGCTGTCACAGCAGGAGAGTTACTCCACAAATTGTCTTGAATCCATATCCAAGACAAAGCAGCATGAGTGACACATCTCACTGGCACCTCCGCTTTCTTTCAAACCAGAGCAATTTCTTTGTTTTGCTTTGTTTAATTTCAAATTGTCTGTCATCTTTCTGGATTTTTGGGGTTTATTCTGCTGTTCTCACGAGTAACTCAATGTACTAGATGGGCTTTAAAATTCATGGGTACTCAAATCAGCTGAGAAGCTCTGCGGTTTTGAAGTCAATTTTCTAATAATGGACCCAACCTTGGAGGCTTCTCCACCAGCTCCAGCTGAGGAAATGTGGTCTTCTCAGTTAGGGGAAGGCTTGAAAAGATAAAAATGGATGAAGAGCTCAGCTCCCTGTGCCTGCCCTTCCCAGACATCCAGCATGGCACTACGGAGAGGGTCCCCGTAACCTGCAGCTGCCCTGGGGTCAACAGAGGCAGGTGTGAGCACAGGGTAGGAGGATTAAGGTAGCAGCAGAGGCGGGAATAAAACTCTAGCCAAAGGACACAAGGGCTTTTATAAGCATGCCAAGAGATAAAGAGCTAAGAGGAAGCACATCCTGGAAAGCACATCAGGCAAAAGGACAGAAGGATGTAACTAACGAGAACTGCTGACGAATGGCTCAGGATTTGCAACTGCTTGCTGAGACTAGAGAGAGCAGCAGTGAAAAGGAGACCTGCAAGGGTACATCCTCCTCAGTGGGGTACTGAGCGCTTGCCAGCGACTGTGGAAAGAATAAGAGCTACTGTCAGCCAGGCAGTTGTGCTTCCCTACGGCCACAGAGGGATATACATTCCTCCACTTGTCATTCACCCCCCAGACTCTTCCTTGCAGAGGTGCCAGGTGAAATCCATGGCTTTCCTATGGCCACGTGTGCATTCTCCTGTTTGCACCAATACAAGCACACATCCAGGCTGGGGGAAGCCAAGGTCCACATCCACCTGCTCTTATTGAAAAGGAATTTCAATCAAAACCTCTAGCCTTTATGGAAAGTCTTGAACTCCTGTCTAGAGTGTTCAGAGCCAAGTCTTTTGACCATAGCTCTCCTGTAGGCCCTGGTGTGAATTTTCTGTAGCCATTTACTCACCCCCCACTCCTCTCTGCTGCTGCAGGCTTCTCATGCAGACAGGAGTATTTACTTCTCCATTTTTAAGCCAAACAAGTCACTCAAAGCAGACAACAGGAGCTTGAACAGCTGAGTTGGAAGAGACTGTCAGTCTCTGACCTTGAGTAGAGATGAGTCTAGCAGCACACTTACCTTTCAAGACAGGAAATAACAGTGTCCATGTCCTTCCACGGATGCCTTATGCCTGGGGACTGAGCTGCTCAGCCTGGCAGGATTTCATTGCTCTGCATTTGCAGACTGATACCTCACCTCCTCTGGGAAATAAGACCCTCAACCAACAAATTCAGTGCAGTTCCTCTGCGTCTGTAACATCTCTTACTGCTTACAATATCCTGTAATTTACAGCCACCTTGCTAGACCTGAGCTTAAGACAGACCTGTATCATAAAAGCAATTGCGGGCTGATGGGTACTTTAGAAGCATAAATGTTTACTTTGCACTGGAAAAAAATTCAGCCTTATCAGTAGACGTACTTCATACTGCTTTGCATGAAAGATGTTACATCATTTGACTACTGCCACTAAAAAAATGTACTAATATACATGTAGAATATGAAAAAAGTGCCTTCTGTGCTGGGCTGCCAAAGAAACTGATTGTTGCAGTACAAACTTATCCCGGTACAAGCCAGACTTTGCCCCAGTACCACCATCTCTTGTTCATCAAAAAATTCCATCAACTTCCATTAGAGTTGTCAAAGATGGTATAGCCCACGCTTTCATCACTTGCCTATGTTTAAGCACATGAGAAGTCAATGGGATGGTTTGAAGCAGAGAGTCTTTCTCTGTGGGAGAAGCTCTCCATATAATTTACTAACACTTAGGGAACACATTAGTAACATACACATGAAAAATGAAATCCAGATCTGACCAACATGTGGGGCATTTGGCCATTCTGGTGGGTTTATTTTCATTTTCTCTGCAAGTCTTTTCCTGTAGGCAAGTTTTCTCTGTGAGCAAAGTCCACTGCAAGCTCTGAGTGCAAACATATGGGGCTGAAGATATTTTACCTGTAATAACATGTTCTGCTTATTTTTATCGGAATGCGAAAACACTTCTGTGAGAATCAAGTCAAATAATCAGGGCCGGCCTACACACAGATGAAAATCATTGGAAAGTGAACTACATCTGTGAGAGTGCCTTTGTCATTCCTGCTTGTCCAAACAGATCAATCAGCCCACCCTCGTGCTGTTTTACAGTGTTACCGCTTGACAGCTTTGTTCACATGCTGCTTTTGCCTAAATCGCACTAATCAGCTGGTCAGATAAAAGTTATTACAAAAGTTGAAAAAGTATAAATACACCGCTTCTTCTCTTACCTTCCGCTGAGAAGGAAACCGATAACAACAGCCAGCAGAATGACTCCCACTGTTACAGACACAACAATTATAGGAATCTGGCTCTGGTCGCTGGATGCAGCTACTGCTGAGATGAGAAACAGAAAATGGAGATCAGGGTTAAAATGACAGTCAGCACTCATATGAGTCTTTCTAGTGAGACTGCCAGCAAGGTTTCAAGTCTTACCAGTTCTTTTCTTCTTTTACGGTTTGTGTTTTCCCCCTTTGCTGTCTGTTTCTAGTTTGGAAGGGATATGGGTGGAAAGGAAACAAAACCACATGCAACACCAAGCCAAAAACCCAACAAGACTGCATTTCATTGCTGAATTCAGAAACCAAAGTGTTGCAGAATGCAGCCTTTGAGTTTGTGAACTTGAGCTTTTCTCCCTGAGTTAGCTGCATTAGAAATCAGAGATGAAAGATGAAAACCCAACAGGCTCTCATTTGGATGAAAACCCAACAGGCAGAGAGAACGTTTATGGAATGTTACTGCTAACAGACATATGCAAAATCTACAAGATAAAAAAAAAATTACCCGTACTTCAAGAAGCTATAAACAATTATAAACTCCTTGTGGCATCTCTATCATGTGGCCATAAGGAGCACTCTGTAAAAGAGGAATTTGCTACGACACCTACACTGGTTGGTCTTTTAACTGGCCAAAATTCAGGGAAGCAAAACTCTTCCAGCCCATGCCTTGTAAGGAGCCCTCCTTACAAGCCCTGCCAAAAGGCAGGAGACTGATCCGGTGATAAAGATGCCAGCAGAAAGGTCAGGAAAGTTGATTGGGAACTGAGTTTTGACACAGGTCAAGTAAGAGCAGGCGAGCAAGCTCCTGTAGACTGTAAAATGGAAATGCTAATACCACTTGTATCTTGTTTATCAGCCCTACATGGCAGGAGAAGGAGCTCATCTCTCCCCGGGGGTCTGTATGTGGGCTTCCCCAAGCAGAAACCAAAGTCTCCTCACCTTGCCCTCTTCGCTGCCAGCTTATTTAGCTGCATGTATACAACCACCCCAGGGTACAAATCCCACATCCTCCCTGCAAAACCAGCTCCCTGGCACAGGCACCACTGCTCTGAGGGGGGAAAACCTCATTATAGCTCTTAACCTCGTGCCAGCCCAGGATGAAGCTTCATCCACCCCAGAGAGCAGCAGGAATTGATTGCGTACTGAAGAAGCCTTTAACTAAATGACTGAACTAAAAAAAGGGTCCTTAGCACAGGATTAACGTTATGAAGGCTATAAAATAACTGAATATGGTCCCATATTAATTGTTAAAGGAAAAGAAAGACAGAAAGGTATGGCATTAAACATTGATCTGCACTGGGTTTCAAGTAGCTCTTCGTATGGGAGCTCTCCGGTGCTTAACTGCGAGCGAGGTGGACCTGCTACAGCAGTGTGAGTGATTTCAGAAGGACTGGTCCTGATGCATTAAATATTTAAAATTAACTGCTCCAAACCCCTGCTATCATCCAGAGATTTTATTAGCCATACAAACTTATGGGGGCTCCTTAAGAGGGTGTTTTATTGCTTTCTTGACAAAATAATTAAAAAGAAAAACATTTAAAGGAGAACACTAAGCAGTGATTGGTGGTTTTTTGCACAACTCAAGGGATGGGGAAAGGAGATAAGTTCCGCTGTGATCTATGGCAGATGAAAAGTCTGAATTCATAAGCCAAGCTGGGACTTGCTGCCATTCAAAGTCAAGGGAACACACACCTGCATTACCCCTTTTTAGCTTGGTGATATGTTCCTACTCCTGCCCAGCCGACCAGCTGGAATAGCTCACCAATCCAGCCAAAACCCAGCTCTTGGCAAGGTTAGTTTTTGGGGCTAGATGAGCTTGGTGGCTTTTGGAAAGGAGGAAGCAACAAGTGGATACACCCAGCAACAGCTTCCACTCAAATAAAAATATTTCACTGAAAAATGAAGCTCTGGCTGCTTCATGGTGCTTTGCAGAATTGCACAAGCAGGGAGCAGTAGGCAAAAATTCCCAAAATCTGGAAAAAGGGGGAAGTCCAAAACAGGTTACAGCTTTCCTCCACTGCATTTCTCAGGCTGTGGTCGTATAACTCCTCCAAATGTATTCAAGATACAGAACTTGTATCTTGTAAACTACAGAAACCTTTCAAACTGGAAACAAAACCTGTTGTTCGGTCCAAATGACTTGGAGAGTGTTTCTGTTTCTCAGAACAGCCACTGAAAGGTTTTCATCTGTGCTTGAATGAAAATCATTTGCTTTGGCTCTAAGAAGTTCAGATCTGTGCTCTGATGTAGCGGTGAGATTTCGATCTGTGCTTGCTTTCAAAATCTCTAGGATGTACAGGAAAGCAGTGGGAGTCTGGTCCCACTCCTGACACTAATATTGACTTTATACAGGGCTTTAGGGAAAAAATGCCTTTTTTAAGGTTTTAAAGGTCAAACAGAGCTGCATTTTGCAAGATACTGAGGCTTACAATGTATTTCAATCCTATCATGTGTTTAAGTATCTGGTTAAGTCTGGTCTCAGCCAGAGCTTGAGTGCAACAGACGAACAATTCCCAGTTCCCAGGCTGGGGACCATGCCATAGGTATTCCTCTGACTATGCCAGCAACTCCTTAATACCAGAGAAGTACCTATTCCTCTGCCCTTAAAACCTGGAAAAGACTGGGATGTGAGTATGACTAAATGACCTGCAGGATTTCTGGTGTTTAAAAATATTTCCACATGATGTCCTCCAAAAGTCCTGATTAACACAGATACTTACATGATGGGCTTTATGGAAGTGCCATTATTTTTGGACCAGGATCAGAGGTAATAGATCAAATGTGCACATATTTCATGTGTTACTCATTAATAGACCAGAACACTATTACTCAAACTACTCTAAGCTAGAAACTTTCCAACCGAGAAAAACTATACAGAATAATTTTTTGGCATAACATGATTTGATTGCTACTTATAGGGCACAATTAATGTTTAATACGCTAAGAAATACATTAAATAGACTGTCCTTATTGCATTAACGTTTGCATTGTGATGCAATTTTCACTGTATTAGCCTAATCACTGGCTCCACAGCTACATCGGCACATGTATAATGATTCCTTGAAAATCTATTATGACTTCAAAGGTAACATGCACTGAAGAGACAACTTGGCATCTTCTTCTCAAAGATGATGAATTTTAAATAAACCAGAGTAACAGTAATCAAAATATTGATGAATTTAAGTTTCCAAGGAAAACACAGAAAATAGTCTCTTTCCCACAGGAATGATCAGAGTATTTCCACCATAAAATTCCTCTTCCATGCAAACAGTTTAAAAAAATTAATAAATGACAGCTGTATAAACTAGAAGAGAGAAGACATATTTTCTGGTGGACAAAATTATATTTGACACCTTGGCAAAATTTTGTATTTGGGACA